>JXCR01125788.1:15558-29546 GCA_002079205.1 Phalaenopsis hybrid cultivar | reverse complement strand
ATAAAACATCATTTTAATCGACATTCCAAACTAAGGACTAATTGTAGTAGACTAGAATTTGACTAAGGACCTCTTACCTCGCTTCCCTGTGAGATCGATAAATGGGACTCCACTAGAGCCCTGTATTACTTGAGCAATACGTATACTTGCGTTCGAAATTGGGACTTTACAAAATCATTATAAATATATAAATCTAGGTTCATAAATTCTTTCATATTAAAAGTTGTATCAAGTTTTTGGCGTCATTATCGGGTAGTGGTGTCAAATTCATGTATTTTTAGGTATATAAAAAAGTTGTTGTCGATATACCGGTTATCATCAAATTCTAATTTCTCCTAAGGATCAAGAGACAACAACATTTACAAACCATTATGAAACATTTGCTTTCGTAGAATGCCTTTTAGACTATGCAATGCACCTGACATTTCAAAGATGTATGATGCCAATTTTTAGCAATTTGATTGAACATGGAATGGATGTGTTTATGGATGATTTCTCTATATTCAGAACTTCATTTAAATTATGTTTAAATAATTTAGAAAAAGTTCTTGAATTATGTGAAAAAAATCAACTTAGTAAAAATTGTGAAAAATGTCAATTTAAGATTGTAGGAGAAATTGTACTTGGGCATAAAATTTTTGAAAATGGCATGGAAGTAGATCCTACGAAAAATTCAAGTTATTGAAAAATTACCACCTCTTACTATGGATAGTGGGGTAAGATGTTTTCTAGGACATGCTAATTTCTACAGACGTTACATAAAGCATTTTTCAAAAATTACTAAGCCATTATGCCAACTTTTAGAAAAAGATACAGAATTTGATTTTAATGAGGAATGCATAAAAGAATTTGAATTAATGAAAGAAAAATTAATCAATGCACCTATAATAGTCCAACCTGATTGGGAGAAACCATTTAAAATAATGTGTGATGCTAGTGATTATGCTATTATAACTATTTTAGGAGAAAGGCACAACAAAGTTTTTAAAGTAATATATTATGTTAGTAAACTCTAAATGATCCTCAAATTAATTACATTACTACTGAAAGAGAGTTATTTGCTATTGTTTATGCCTTTAATAAATTTAGACCTTACTTGATTGGAACCAAATATATAGTGCATACAAATCATTGTGCTATCAAATACCTGATGCAAAAGAAGGATGTTAAACAAAGATTACTTAGATGGTACTTCTATTGCAAGAGTTTGATTTTATGGTAGTTGATAGAAAGGGAAATGATAATCAAATAACTGATCATTTGTCAAGACTAGAAAAGAAATATTAACTAATTTTGCAAATGAAATTTTAGAAAATTTCCCTGATGAACAATTTTATAATATTGATGAAATAAATATACTGTGGTATGCCGATATAGTAAATTATATTGTAAGAAATATTCTATCACCAGATATTAAGAATGAATAATTAATTAAATTTATATATGAGTCAAAATTGTATTTTTGGAATGATCCATATTTATATAAACAATGTAATGATCTAATTATTAGAAGGTGTGTGCCTTATGAAGAAACACCAAATAATTAAAAGATGTCATCATTCTGAATTTGAAGGACATTTTGGAATAAATAGAACTGCATATAAAATTTTTCTAGCTGGATTTTATCGGCCAACTCTTTTTAGAGATGTTAATGAATATATTAAAACATGCGATAGATGTCAGTGAATAGAAAATATTTCTAGAAGAAATGAAATGCCTCTAAATTACACATTGGAAGTTGAAATTTTTGATGTGTTGGGATTAGATTTTATGGGACCATTTATGCCTTCAATTGAAAATTTATATTACTTGTTGTTGATTATATGTCTAAAAATTGAAGCTGTTGTTGTACCTAAATGTGATGCTCGGAGTGTTTCTAAGTTTTTAAATAAAAACATTTTTACAAGATATGGAATGCCGTGAGTAACTATTACAGATGGAGGATTCCATTTTAGGAATAAGAGAATAAAAAATTTAGCTAAAAAAAATGATATTATGCATATTCTCTACTGCTTATTATGCATAGATTCAGATGAAAGATCCCATTTTAGGAATAAGAGAATTAAAGAATTAACTAAAAAAATGATATTATACATAGATTCTCTACTGCTTATCATTCTCAGACCAGCGATCTAGCAGAAAGATCAAATCGTGAAATAAAATGGATTTTAGAAAAAGCTGTAAATCTTTATAAATTGGATTGGTCTACTAGATTAGATACTGCATTATGGGCATACAGAACTACTTATAAGACTCCTATAGGAATGTCCCCACATATACTTATTTTTGGAAAAACATGCCACTTACTAGTAAAATTGGAACGTAAAGCATTTTAGGCTATTAAGGAATTTAATTTTAATTTAAGAGATGCTGGTGAGAAAATATTATTGTAACTCAATGAACTTGAGGAGATTAGAAATGAAGCATATGATAACGCAAAAATCTATAAAGAGAAAATGAAAATATGGCATGATCGAAAGATTATTGAGAAGAAGTTTGAACTTGGACAAGAAGTTTTATTTTATAATACAAGATTGAGATTATTTCCATGAAAAATGAAATCTAGATGGTTAGGACCATTTAAAGTGATTAAAATCTATCATTATGAAACTGTTGTTATTAAAGATCCAAAAATTAGAAAGATATTTAAAGTTAATGGGCATCGATTGAAACATTGTTATGAAGGACACATGCCATAATTTAAAGAAGTTTTGATGTTAAGTCATCTTGATTAAACAATGGTACGTCGGGCTAACGACGTTAAACCAAGCGTTTTGTGGGAGGCAACCCATGTATAAATCTATTTATCTATATATTACTATTTTGTTTAACAAGTGTTTTTAGAAAATAATTATATTTATGAGTCCTACATAATTTTTTATATCATAAATTAAGATAAATATTAGTATTGGAGGAAAATTTGGAATTGAATTGACCAACAAAATAAAAGGCACGATTTGGAATTGAATTGACCAAAAAAATAAAAGCCAGCTCCAATCAGGGCATCACAAAGTCCATTTATTTCAAACTAAATAGATAGAATGATGTTCTTTGGGGAGGGGCCATTTGGAACAGATTTTTATCCCCTTCTATGTCATTCTGCTGCTGGAGGATTTTTCAAAAATTAATTCAAACTGATGACATCCTGAAAGTGAAGGGCCTGAGAGGCCCATCTAGATGCTGGTTATGTTAATCTGCTGAGGAATCTATCTCTCACCGATTCTTTGAATGTGGTTTCTCACAATAAGTTTGGAGAGAGATCATTAAGCTGCTTCTGTTGAACACCCTAAACTTATAATGGTTCAACATGCATTCTTGTCGGAATAGCTGGAAGGTAGCTAAGGTTGGCCCCATTCCTTTCATTGTCTCTTGGTTCCTCTGGATGGCCAGAAATCATATCAAATTTGAGGAAGGTAAAGCTTCTGCTAGCCAAGTGGCTAGGAACTGTATTTCCTACTTGCTTAAATTGATCAAACATAAGGTATTCCCTCATATATGCACTGTAAAAGTGGCAGATCCTACCCCCTTGCCCAAAATCATTAAAGTACATTGGAAACCTCCCTCATAGCCTTTTGTGAAGGTTAATATAGAAGGCAGCTTCTCTCATCTTGGCTCTGGGGTGGGAGGAGCGTTCAAAAACTGAGATGGTAAGTGCTTACTTTGGTTTTTTGCTCCCACAATGGCTGAAGAGGCTCTTAAGGCTAAAATGATTGTTGTCTACTAGGCACTTAAACTGGCTTGTATGTCTAAATTGTTTCACCTGTGGGTGGAGGTGGACTCCACAAGTCTGTTGATGATATTCAATGACACTGAAGCACCCTCATGGAGACTATCTCAATGGCTGTAAATAAAAAATTCTATTAAATCATCTCTTATGGTCAAAACTTCTTTTGTTTATAGGGAAGGAAATTGCCCTGCAAACTGGCTTGCTATAAGATGCCTCTCAACTGCCAAACCAAAAGTTTCTTTTCTCCCCCCCCCTCTCCTCTTCTATTCTTATTATATGGTGAAATTTTATAGTTTCGACATCTAACAATTGCATCTGAACCTTTAATGAAATAGAAGCCTTTTTCTGAAAAAAAAATGAAGTGGAGAGCCAAAGGGGCAAAATGATAATTTTGAGTTTTTGATACCCTAATAAAATTTTAGGTTAAATCAAACGGTAAATGGGTATATTTTATCATAATAGACTCTTTTGGATGTTTAAAATATAATGGGTTAAGAGGTAGAAACAAACTTGACACATTTTCATGATAAGGGTTAAATTATAATTTTATAAATTATTATGACTGGAAGGTTAATTCAAATTTGATGATCCTAAGGTTGTGGGCTTAAGCTAGAAAGATAAAAATTCACTTATTTGAAGCCCATAGTTGGTGATTAGATGATAAGCATGATTATAATTAGGATTGAATTTCAGGCCATTTAATATTTTGATTATTGCAAACCTACCCCGAGATTGGATTTAAGGGCTTCGTAGTAGGCTAAGTTTGATATTTAAACTTGTTTAATGAGGATTAGAAAAGAGGAACATGATTAATTAATGAAACCCTCAAAACACTACAATCACAATTTTAATGGTAGGTATAAGATCTTTAATTACTTAAGCTTGCCTTAAGGGCTTCCACTCACATAACTCTTACATAAAATATCAAGTGACTGTCAGACTACCCCATTGTTGGAATGATTAAAATATTAATTTTTAATGCGCATAGAGTGTGTTAATTCATTGAAACTAAATTTAACTTCAGTCTATTAATTGAACAAAATAATAAATCCAAATGAGCTCAGAACAGTTCAAAAGGTTTTAAAATTTGTTTAAGGTTATGCCTAGAACACCTTAATGATCTTTTGGATACTTTGAGGGACAATTATACTTATTATACTTTTTTCTAGAAATTGATCCATTGAAACTTTTAGGGACTCACCAAGTTATGCCTCTCGACCAGTTAATTCACCTAAATCAATAAAATAAACTTCACTTCTTATCCTATATTAATAGACCCAATACTTAGGGATTTAAGTCTTCCTTAAGGTATTTAAATCCTTGTGAGTAACTGGAGATGTTTGTTTTTGTCACATATGGATCACCAGGCTTGTGTAAATCTCAGGTCTAGGTGGCTAGGGACATGATGATAATGTTAATGTGTGCTAAAATGAGGGATACGACGTTGGATTTTAAAATTGCATCTGCTGCAATAATAACCCTTGATAAAAGTAGAGGATAAGGACTGATGATACTATTCAATGACACTTGAGAAGGTGATAACCCCTGATACTCTTATGTTGTAGATTTTTTAACCTGTGGACTACATCACTCTACAAAATGTTTTCAAAAAAATCTATTTTTCATGATAATTAAACTTTATGTGCATGAAAATTAAATTCAAACAAAAAATTATAAAGGTCCACGGTTAGTCACTTGGATCAAGGTTAGGACTACCCTCCGTAGATTATTGGGTTGCTAGCTCTTACTTAAGGTTGGGAAGCACATGGTCCAGCTCTAAGGCCCCACCTTTACCCATGCCTTACACCCAATTCTGATCATACATAACTGACTACGGCTTTTCTTTTTACTCGGGTTTCGCTATGACTAGTTTTCTTGGCTTTTCTGTATCTGATGCTTCCATTTACTTTCCTACAATTTGTTTAATTCCTGCAAATGCAACAGGATTAACGAGAAGATGACAGGTACGCATTCATATTTTATGTATTACAATTTTATTCTTTACTTTATAGCATTTTTCTACCTGCAATTAATTACTTTATATGCAAAACACAACATGTTTTCAAAATTAAACAACATTTTTCAAAACAACAAAACAACAATTTCATAACACGTCCTCTTGAATTTACGGAAGTCCCTTAGATGAGCTAACTAATCCTTAGATACTCAATGCTTATGCACAGTATAATAATAGTTCTGATGGTATTTTTCACTTATATTTCCTTATTTTACAACAAAACTAAAAAGTTCATCCTGAAGAAAAATAAGAATATAATTTTTAATTATATATATTTATATTGGGATATTACGCAAGTATACGTATCGTTATCAGGAAATATAGGAATTTTTTATTATGACCTGAATATCAAACCCACAGGGAAAATTATGTAATATGCACTTTTTAGAAAGTGGTGTCTTGGGATCACTTCAAAATGTGTCTTGATTTGATGTATTTCCCAAGGAGATGCATCCTTTCAAGATAATTTTCGTCCATGGTGCTTACAACCACCTATTAAGCCAATGGGTGCCTCAAAAACCTCTTCGAAATTCATGAAAACCATTTTTACTCGTTTAGTAACTGTGACTGGCGCTTAAGCACGGGGTCTCGGCCCTTAGGCGCGACCTTCTCTGTTTAACCAGCACGTAAGCGCCGGATCTGACGCTTAGACGCCAAAACTCTTGTGCACAACTTTTCACCTTTTTGCTCCAAATTTGATATTTTTTCACTCCTTTAAGCATTTTTTCCCTTTTTACTTGTATCTGCAAGAAAAACACAAAAATACCTTCCATTAAAGCGCAATATCTCAAAAATAGGTATAAAAATTTGTCTAAAAATACTATATATTTTACATGTATCAAAATCCCCCAAACTTAAACTGTTACTTATCCTCAAGTGACACTTCAATCTTTAAAAGCCAAATATGTATGATATGCATATGAGTTTTGTTGACCTCACTTCTTGTTGAGGTTTAGTTTTTCCTCTTTAGTTGCCTAAGGTCTAGCCATAGGACTTTCCTATTGACTATTCTTAGAAAACTAGACACAGAACCCTCACCATTAGAAATTCTACCATCTTCTTTACTCAACTTGAAGTTCCACATATTGGTCCTAACCTCTAGCACTTAGTAGGTGGGGTCACTATAAGGGAAACTCAAGATGAGTCACCCTTAGGACGGCTAGACCTTAAGGTTGACCCTGGGTGTTGGTCTGGAGCTAAGATACTCACTGCACTCATAGACACTTACATTACACTCACAACCCTGAACTCAAACTTCTAGTCTAGATCCCTTGACCTTTTGGGATACTCATGTAGATTGTCCCCTAAACCTACTAGCCCTAGGGAAACCCTAAACTCAAATTTCTAGCCTAGGTCCCTTGATCTTTTTGGGATACTCATGTAGATGGCCCCCTAAACCTACCAGCCCTAGGGTTATGGTTTGGCTAAGACCACTATATAGAGGGCCCAAAATGGGGTTTTCATTGGTCCATGACTTGTTGGTTATGGTTGGTACTTCAACTCTATCAAAATACCCATCTTGGCCTTCCACCCCTAGAACACTCCAGATTACCAAGATACACCTCCATAGCCCAAAATTCCAAAAATTCCAAAAAATTCCTAAAAAATCTCAATAAATCCAAAATATTGCCAATTTCATTTTTCTCAACTACTACATGAGCCGATTTGGTTAATTTGATCATCTTTAACCAAAACCCCCAAATTTGCCTTTAAGGGCCCAAGTTTCCTCAAATTCAACTCAAATGTCCATTAATTTGACCTCAATTGACCCCAATTCAAATCCTAAACTCTGATATGGCTAAGCTAAACCATATCCAAGCTTAATTCGCTCATGATTTGAGCCCAATTTTTATTTAGATCAAAACCCCAATTTTGTCCATATGACCTAATCTCATCGAATTGAACCCATAGCCTAGTCAATTGGCCCCAGATAATGTTGCAAAAATATTCATAACATTCTTACACATCAAAATCAATCATCAATTGGCCTTGGTGAAGCTCAAACCCATTTGATTTTGGCCTAAATCCAAAATTCCCAAATTTTGCACCAAATTGGCTAAGTCCCCAAATTCCACCCAATTGGTTGCCTTAACCTCCTNAAATTGGCCTTGGTGAAGCCTCAAATCCATTTGATTGTGGCCTAAATCCAAAATTCCCAAATTTAGCCCCAAGTCGTCTAAGTCCCCAAATTTCACCCAATTGGTTGCCTTAACCCCCAAATTGACACCCAATTCATGTTGAAAACTCTTCATAGGGTCCTTATTGACCATTTACAATAATAAATTTGGACTTAGCCCAAGGCTAACCAAAGCTAGACCCAAGCCTAGCCCAACATGACAAAATTAACTAAGTAAAATTCCTTCAAATTGACCCTTCAATTGAGCTCAAAACCACTTCCATCCTTCACCAAAGTTGTTCCTTATGATCCTATACACCTAATGCAACATTTATTTGGGTCATTTGACATGGATAACCTAGGAAAAACCTGAAATTTGGTCATTTGCACCCACTTGGACCCATGCACTAAATGTGACCCAACCACCCTAAAGTCACCAAATTAACTCCACCACGGCCATTAGTTGGACCTAGTGACCTGTCCAAACACCATGGAACCACATAAAACAAGCCATGGACCAAAGGTTCCCCAAATTAAGGGATATTATTTCCAAAAAATGCATGTGCTTAAGATATTCTTACCAAAATTAGGTATCATTGCACTAAATTGCTGTGACATATTCCCTTGGGTTCCCTGAGCTCCTAGCCACCTCCCTCTGGCCGGCCGGCTAGACTAGTGGTCAGAAAAGCTCAAAATCGAGAGCCACCCCCATGGAACCTCACCCAAATCAAACCTAGAGGCCAGCTCAACCAAACTAATTGATGGAGCTCTTTTGCCCTCCACCTAAGCACCACAATGCACCCAAACTTGTGCCCTGAGAGCCACCCCATGGCCAGTTTTATAAAAACCACCTAAGCACCACAATGCACCCAAACTTATGCCTTGAGAGCCACCCCATGGCCATTTTTATTTAAAATCACCCCTAAGCACCACAATGCACCCAAACATTTGCCCTGAGAGCCACCCCATGACCATTTTTATAAGAACTCACCTCCACGGCCATGGGAGGTGCACCCAAACTTACCCTGAGAGCCACCCCATGACCATTTTTATAAAAACTCACCTCCACGACCATGGGAGGTGTGTAGAAATTTTTTTAGAGAGGCCTCTCCAAACTTTTTACAGAGATTCCCAAAGATCCCCTCAATGCATTCCAACTATTTTCCCCCACTAATTCCCACTGCCGGAGCTCAATTTTGAGCTTGAAACCTTGCCGGAAACCAAAACTAAAATCAACCAACNACCATCAGTCTTTATATCTTTAGATTTGACTCAATCATAAGAAAAACCTGAAGAGGAGTGTGTTTGATATCTTTTGAATGGAGTTATGAAGCACTGGCGCCTAAGCGCCAGAGTTCAGACATTTGGGCGCCTAGGTGTTAGAAACGGTTACCTCTTTTATTCAATGAATTTGGCCAAATTCTGAAGAGGTGTCTGAAGCAACCCTTAATGATTGTTAGAGCTTTACATATAGGAATGAAGTCTAAATAAAAATGGGTGCGTTAGAGAGTGTTAGTGTGCNACCATCAGTCTTTATATCTTTAGATTTGACTCAATCATAAGAAAAACCTGAAGAGGAGTGTGTTTGATATCTCCTGAATGGAGTTATGAAGCAGTGGCGCCTAAGCGCCAGAGTTCAGACATTTGGGCGCCTAGGTGTTAGAAACAGTTACCTCTTTTATTCAATGAATTTGGCCAAATTCTGAAGAGGTGTCTGAAGCAACCCTTGATGATTGTTAGAGCTTTACATATAGAAATGAAGTCTAAATAAAAATGGGTGCGTTAGAGAGTGTTAGTGTGAGAGAGCGTGAGGGAGTGTGTTTGTGTGTGTGTGGAGTCATTTTAGAGTAGGTTAGACCCCCATTAAAGTGGGCAGCTACCAAAAGAGTGTTATGAGTCTTATAAGACTCTATTGGAGTCAAGGAAGTCAGAGAAGTTCAAAGGATTGCTTGGGGAAGAGTTTGAGATAACTATTTGTATTTTTGTTTAAGTTTTGTGTTGTAAAACTAAGTTTTAATATAAATTGTGTTTTATTTTATTATCCCAATGAATTCTGGGTTTTTTTCCTTTTCTTTCTCCTTGCAATAAGAAGTAATCATGTGAAGGATTTGATTTTTTTTGAAGNTTCAAAGGATTGCTTGGGGAAGAGTTTGAGATAACTATTTGTATTTTTGTTTAAGTTTTGTGTTGTAAAACTGAGTTTTAATATAAATTGTGTTTTATTTTATTTTCCCAATGAATTCTGAGTTGTTTTCCTTTTCTTTCTCCTTGCAATAAAAAGTAATCATGTGAAGGATTTGATTTTTTTTGAACTTCTTTTATTCCCAAAATTGTGATGATATTTTCATCGGTTCTTCATTTACTTTGCAAATTGGTCACTTGTAATGTTAAAATCTGTTGTGAAATATAATGACTCGGGAGGGCTATGAGTTCACCCAACTAATGAGTACCACACTAACCTTGCAAAGAGAGAAATCATAATCAAAGAAGAGTACAAATATATAGGGAGATATGTTTTGTTAGGCATAGAACTGGTGTTAATAGGATGACATGCTAGATCCTTTATCAATTTGGTCTAAAGTTAGAATCTAAAGTCCCTTGTAGGTCCTACAGAGAGTGCACAATGGGTAATGTAGAAGTGGGAGACTAGAATCTACTCAGCACTATCATACAATAAGGAACTTACTTTAAATTAGCTAATGTTCTTTTTGCACTTGAGAGAGGGTAAAGAATAGGTACACTCTTATTTTTCATAATACATCATTTAAACCTTTTGATTCCTACACAGATTATGAACTCATTACAAGGGAAAAATTCTTTTCATAATTAGAACTCTCTTTTACATGTAGCATAGTTTAGGATTTATGCATTTACATTTAGTTTAAACAGAACTTGTAGGAATTTAATAGTTTTACTTTATATTTAAATTTTCTATTATATTTTCTAGATTAATTTCTGCAATTTTAAGTAAAAGATTATAGCTTCCCTATGGGATCGATATTGGGATTTTTATAGAAAAATATATATTACTTGAAAAGATATGTATACTTGCGTAGTATCATTAGTGTGGAAACTATTATTCTATTCTTTATAACATTTCATTTATTTTCACTAGCCACTAAATATAAATTGGGTTAAGTTTTTGGCCATCTTTTGTAATATAAAAATCATTGTAATTGCAGGTCAGGTAAAGTTTTTGGCGCCGTTGCTAGAGATTGAAATTGAAGTAATTATACATATATTTACACACACATTCTAGGGGGCATCAGTGAACTCGCCTAATCTGGGCGCGACGATGCCGGGGTTTGGCATGACCACTTCCAAATGTCCGAACTCGTATTTTGCTTGATTTCTTGCCGATTTTAAACTTATTGATGAATTTGGAGAGCTTTGATGCCTATTTTGGACCCCTAATGTAAAAATAAATATAAAAATAAGTTTTTTTCATGAGAGAAATTATTCTTGTCCTCTTAGGGGCTTTGATAAGGAGTTCTACATCAGAGAAGGCATGACCACGCAGGGCATGACCACATTGGGGTTTGGCATGACCAATGCCGCCGAATGATCGGACTCGTTTTGTTGGATTTCTTGTCGATTTTAGACTTATTGATGAATTTGGAGAGCTTGGGTGTCTATTTTGGATCCCTAATGTAAAACTAAATATAAAAATATGCTTTTTTCATCGGAGAAATTGTTCTTGGCCTCTTGAGGGCTTTGCCAAGGAGTTCTACATCAAAGAAGGCCTAGAAACTAAAAGAAAAGAGTTTGACAGAGGTCTTAAGGGATCTCTTGAAGGTTGTCTTCCTCATTGGGTAGGAACCTTTAGAAAATATTTTTTCTTTGCTTTGTGAGTTTTGAAATATTTTGTATTGGAGGAAAAGTTACTGTCTTTGCAAAGGAAACAATTTCTTGTAAGTCACATTGATTATAGAAAATTAAATCTCACCACAAGGAAAGATCATTTTCCACTACCCTTTCTAAATCAAATGCTGCATAGACTAGCTGAGCATAAATACTTTTATTTTCTGGATGGATATACTGGTTATCACCAATTACAAATAGCTCCCGAGGATCAAGAGAAAACAATGTTTACCAA
The DNA here is from genome assembly GCA_002079205.1 of Phalaenopsis hybrid cultivar. Taxonomy (NCBI): domain Eukaryota; kingdom Viridiplantae; phylum Streptophyta; class Magnoliopsida; order Asparagales; family Orchidaceae; genus Phalaenopsis; species Phalaenopsis hybrid cultivar. Next base: position 17,590 of record JXCR01125788.1, on the reverse strand, counting down.
CNCATTGATTATAGAAAATTAAATCTCACCACAAGGAAAGATCATTTTCCACTACCCTTTCTAGATCAAATGCTCAATAGACTAGCTGAGCATAAATACTTTTATTTTCTGGATGGATATAATAGTTATCACCAAATACAAATAGCTCCCGAGGATCAAGAGAAAACAATGTTTACCAGCCTGTTGACTTCACTTTTGGTTGAGGTTTAGTTTTTCCTCTTTAGTAGCGTAAGGTCTAGCCATAGGACTTTCATATTGATTATTCTTAGAAAACTAGATATAGAACCCTCACCACAAGAAATTCAACCCTCTTCTTTACTCAACTTGAAATTCCACATGTTGATCTTAACCTCTAGCACTTAGTAGGTGGGATCACTAGGAGGGAAACTCAAGATGAGTCACCCTTAGGACTGCGGGACCTTAGGGTTGACTTTGGGTGTTGTTCTGGAACTAGGANCTGTTGACCTCACTTTTGGTTGAGGTTTAGTTTTTCCTCTTTAGTAGCATAAGGTCTAGCCATAGGACTTTCATATTGACTATTCTTAGAAAACTAGATATAGAACTCTCACCACTAGAAATTCAACATTCTTCTTTACTCAACTTGAAGTTCCACATGTTGATCCTAACCTCTAGCACTTAGTAGGTGGGATCACTAGGAGGGAAACTCAAGATGAGTCACCCTTAGAACTGCGGGACCTTAGGGTTGACCCTGGGTGTTGTTCTGGAGCTAGGGCACTCACTACACTCATCTACACTCACATTCACTTACCACTCTAAACTCAAATTTCTAGCCTAGGTCCATTGATCTTTTTGGGATACTCCTGTAGATGGTCCCCTAAACCTACAAGCCCTAGGGATATGGTTTAACTAAGACCACTACATAGGGGACCCAAAATGGGATTTCCTTTGGTCCATGGCTCATTTAGGGTGATTAGTTACCCAATTCAATAAAAAATACCCATCTTGGATTTTTGCCCCTAAACACCCAAAAATTACCTAAATGCCCCTCCATAGGCCAAAATTCCAAAAATTCCCAGAAAATCTCACTAAATCCCAAATATTTCCAATTTCATTTTTCTCAACTACCACATGACCCAATTTGGCCAATTTGAATATCTTTAACTAAAACCCCAATTTGCCTTTAAGGGCCCAAATTTCCCCAAATTCAACCCAAATGTCCATCAATTTGATCTCAATTGACCCCAATTCCAATCCTAAACTCAAATTCACTCTTGATATGACCAATATAGACCAAATATAAGCTTAATTGGCCCATGATTTGAGCCCAATTTTGGTATAGGTCAAACCCCCAATTTTTATCACATGACATAATCCCATAAAGTTGAACCTATATCCTAGTCAATTGGCCCCAATTAATGTTGAAAAATCTTTATAACATCCTTATACATAAAAATAAACCACAAATTGGNGTTAGCTGATCGATCTATTATTTATCCAAAAGGAGTTATAGAAGACGTGCTTGTTAAAGTGGATAAATTTATGGTCATTAATATTCGTAGTTAACTTTCCTTTTTACACATCTATCATAGCTTGTCAAGTAATAAGAAAAGGTCTACCCAAAATAATGGGGTTTGCACATCTATCATAGCTTGTCCAGCAACAAGAAAAGGTCTCCCCAAAATAATGGGATATTTTTTATCTTCCTCCATATCTAATACAATAAAGTCCATAGGAAAGATAAATTTATCCACTTTAACAAGAACGTCTTCTATAACTCCTTTTGGATAAATAATAGATCGATCAGCTAACAGAAGGGTTACAGTATTGGGAGAAATATCAGTTAAACCTAACCTTCTAAGGATCTGGAAAAGGAAAGTTAATTATGAGGATTAGTGACCATGAAACCACTTTTGATGTTTTAAAGGCTATGAAATATCCAGCTGAGAGAAAAGATGATGATTGTTTTTGGATGGATGAAATTGATTATCTAAGTAAAAAATATTTCCAGAAAAGTTTTGAGAGGAAGTTAATAGATGAGATCAAAATGGGCTTTCATGATGAGTCTAAAATG
>JXCR01125784.1:20137-52946 GCA_002079205.1 Phalaenopsis hybrid cultivar | reverse complement strand
GACTTGTTGTTGGTTTTACAATGATTTCTACTTTTAAACTAAAGTGTGGCATTTTTTTCTCCATTTTTTATTCTTCTTAAAATGATAAGTAATTAAGTGTTGGATGGAAGTTGTGGAGAGTATTGATCTTTAAAGAGACTTCTTAGTGGTTTGGCAATGATTTCTACTTTTAAACTAAAGTGTGGTTTTATTTTCTCAATGTATTCTGAGTAGTTTTCTTTATTTTTAAAATGATAAGTAATTAAGTGTTGGATGGAAGTTGTGGAGAGTATTGATCTTTAATGTTGGATGAAGTTGTGATGATTTAAATCCATGTACTTCATTTACATCTTGATTTGGTCAATCCAGATGTTAAAATTTGTTGTGAGAACATGTGAGAATTGGGTTGGTATTTTCTCAATCAACAATTGGAAAGAATCACATGAGGTTGTATGATTGAGAATGTTGTTCATATGATTGAGTGCAAATAAATAGGGAAATATTCTTTGAAGGGTGTAGAGTTAGAGGACATTAAAGTGACAAGTTAAAGCCTCCAACTTGGTTTATTATTTTAGGGTCTGATAAGAGTTGTTAGCCCTAAGGTGGAGGGAATCGAGGGAAATCTAGAGCGAGAGCTAGTATCTTTCCTACCTAGTCGGTCTTCAGAATTATTTAAACTTTAAATTAGCCAATGTTCTTTATAGCATCTCCAGTAAGGGTAAGGAATATTATAGCTCCTATTTGGCACAACACAATATGCATACTTCCATAACATAATTCTTATACTTATTACTGATTCATGATAAGGAGAAATATATTTTCATATTTAGTGCTTTTCTTCTATAAAAACTCAAGTTATCTTCTTAAGTTTTTTCAGTTTTTGTCAAAATATTAAAATTACCAAAAATATTTAAAGTTTCTTTACTGTAAAAAACATCTTTAGTTTAAAGAATTGTCTTTTTTAAAAATAGAAAGTTTTCCAAAAAGTGCATATTGCATATCTTTCCTATGGGTTCGATATTCAAGTCTTAATCAAAAAGTCCTATATTAATTGATAACGAGACATATACTTGTGTAGTATCACAATATATACTAACTAAAAGTTAAATTCTTATTTTTTTTCAAGATCAAGTTTTTGGTTTTGTTGTAAAATAAGGAAAAATAGGTGAAAAATATAATCAGAATTAATGTTATACTGTTGCATATAAGTAGTTTCGGGATCAGGACCCTAGGAATAAACTTGGTTTAACTCATTAAAAATAACCCGAATTGTCACAAAAAATGAAATGTAATTAAATTGGACAAAATATAAAAGTAAATGACACAAAAAAACTATTCTCAACTTTAATTTAATATTAGAGGAGCTCTCCATAAAAAATTTAAGTCAATTGGAATTAATTTGACCACCAAAATGGATTGATTAAGTGAAATAATATTTTTTTGCACTAAAATAATTATAATAATTAAAATACAACACAAAAAATTACCAAATTGGTTTTGGGAGCACGTAATGATGAGAGGAACATAAGAAAAATAAAAGTGGAATTAATATAATTATTTCATTTATAAGCCATTTTTAAATATTTAAATAAATAAAAATTAATTAAAAATCATAAAAATTGCAAAAATTGTCAAAACACACTAAAAAGTCACATTTGGCTTTCTGATCACTTGGGACAAACGAAAATATTTTTTCTGATTTTCTAAGTCAAGATATTAATTTCTAAAGGCCTAAAATGAATTTTCTTTAATTTTGCCCTAAATGATTCCAATAATTAAAATATAAACCATTAAAGTATGATATTTGTTTATTTAGGCTCCTTGAACTCAGAGAGATTTAAAAAAATATAAAATTTAATTTTCCACTTAAATAATATTTTATATTTAATTAATACTCAAAACAAACAAATAATTTTAATAAATAAATTAAACCTCTAAAAAACATGGAAATTGGTCCAAGTGGTCCCCTATCCTAGGTAAACTTCCAGTAATTTTCTTAAGGACAGAGGTTTTCTTTTGGTTGAGTTATTGAATTTTCATTAAAAATCCCTATTTTTGCATAAATAATTATAAAATTAAATAAATTAAGGAAAATCATATTTTCTCTTATGATGTTTTAGTTATCCCATGAGTGGATAGCTTAAAAATTTTAAAGTCTTTTAAGTTTAATTTAATGAATTATGAGGTGTTAAAACCTTAAGAGCAAAAGGGTAATTTTGGAATTTAAGCCTTAATTAATATTTATGCCTAACCAAAGGGTAAATGGGCAATAAATGATCTTTATTGACATATCTTGATGATTGAAACATAAAAGGGATAAATGGTAGCAACCAATCTAACTTTAGTCTCACTAAGGATAAATTTGTAATTTCTCATAATACACTAATTTAAAACATTGATTAATGGTTTTAAAATGATTTATTATTCTTGATAAGGTTTACAAGTATAAAGATTCAAATTTTCCTAAAATTACAAATCAACCCATTAGGTTTTATGGGCTTAGTACTGAATTAGGCTTAATCAAATTTTTTTCTAATGAGGTTTAGAAAATGACCAATAATTAATTTGAAACTTTTTTAAAACACTGCAAGCCCATCTTTAAAAATCAGGCATGCTGAGTCACTTAATTAAGCTAAATTGCCCCTATGGGACTTTATTCATAAAATTCATAAGTGAAACATCAAGTGATAATTACCCCACTTAAAGGGGTAATCAAAACATCAAGGTTCATTGAGCATAAGGGTAAGAATTGGGTGAACCATGTAGCAAACATAATTAGTCCTAAATGAACTCGAAATGATTCGAGGAACTGTGAAATTTCTAGTGGGAATCTCGGAGAACACTTGGACATATTAAGATTTGCTTAATGGAATCATCCCCACATATGAAAAAATTGGACCCACCAAGGTACAACATAGGATCAGATAGACATACCTCAAACCTGTGTTCTCTACGTTTCCTGCAAAATTATACATATGCTTTGCAAGTTATGACCTTTCAAGTGGAGGAACGAAAAGAATCGATAGGTACACTTTTAAGTTAATGCATTGAAATTTACTTTTATTTATCTGCACCTCTTATTTTCTGCGCATAAACTTGCATGTTAAACAACAAGGTCACCCTGTATGTCAAAGCTGAAACTGAAACCAAAACTGAAATTAATAAATTAAAATAAGATAAAATTCACTACCACAACAGTCAAAATATAAGACAGCTCAAAATTTAATCACAAATAAAATAACAAAAATGAAAACTGCAACTAAACCAAAATGTCTCTATCGAAATCTGGAATCCCTCGGAGGAGGTAACCAACGGTTGTTAGCCAGATTTCCCATGATCTAAATGAAACTATGGATATCATTGAGTTGATTTTAATAATTTCATTTAGATTAAGTGAATCTGAAAAAAATAGTGGAGTCAGAATGAGAGAACTGTGTGATCCTAACCGGTGTCGCTCTAACCAACTTTAACATTCCCCATAATATTTAAAATAACCATAACCTTAGGAAACATTTGATTTGGCATTAGGACCTGACACATTAGAAAACTTAAACTCACTACAGTGAGGAGATGGGAGCTAGTATTGTGGGCAGCACAACCATCTTCAACAGCAAGAGGATCTACAACAGCATATCTCTCCTTAGAAATTAAACAACAAACCATAGGATTTTGAGGTCGTCCGTCTAGTGTGACATAAGTCCTCAACTTTTCTTTAGGCCTTTGTATGGCTCTGTTATACAATATAAGCCCTAACTCACCTTAGGATTCTGAGTTTGTCGTTTGTCACGACTTAAATCCTCGCATCTTCTAGGCTATTTGTGTGATCGTTTCAGACAAATGTAAGCCCTAATTAATAAAATTGGTAAGATGAAACACATAATTTCTTCTTGAAGTTGCTGTCAAACCATAGAATAGCTTGAGAAGTCATCGAGGTTCTCCTCATGATCCATGACATCCTCTAGTTCTTCTTCCATTGGATTCCAAAAATAAAATGTTCAAAATTTGAGTTATTCCCCTTTCACACCTCTTTATCCGGTCTCTTTGAAAAGTCCTATCTTTTGAAATTGTTGAGGACAATATCCCCTGGTTTTTATCAAGAAATTTTTTAGGTGAATTTAGTTATCTAAGATGTAAGTAACTATAAGGGCTTGCCTTTATAGGAAACTTTCAAGAACCCAGCTTAATATAAACCCTATTTAATTTTTTGTATTAAATAGGGGAACTTGTCGATCAACATAAAAAATGATTTTTCACTGATTTAAACTGATTTCATAAATTCATTAGTTTATTTGATCGAGCCTCACCAATAAGTAGTGTGTCTACCATTTGGGATAAATGCATTTCTTGTTGTATTAGGCTCGTTTATTTAAACTACTAAGGATATGAGATCGGTTCAGTCTTGCAATTTCAAAATTTAAAGTACTACTTTTCCCAAATTATATGTATATAAAATAAATTAAATTGAGCATTGGGATAGTCATTTCAGCGACCAACAACTTCAATCTCCCAACCAACTTTTAGTGTCGACAAGGGTTATTTTATTTTATTTTTATAATTTTTCTACACCAAGTTTTGAACTTTTAAAATTTCAGCACTTAATTAAATCCAAATCTACCCTATTTATCTACTTATCCACAAAGCACTGATTGGATCCTCGGCGGCTCCAAAAGACCAACATGGAACACACCCATTTTATGTCACCTTTTGCTTTAGCTACATTACAGGCCACCCTTTATTAACCATCTTCTCATCTGACTCCTACTCCTTTGTTGGATCAATACACGCAAAAATGGATGGCATCTGTTCATCATCCTTATCTATTTTAAACTGAGAATTGTCCACACTAAAATGCTTTGATCTCACTTTATACTCAACAAAATAACTAGCAATTTGCTCCAACAACCTTATCTAGTCGAGACGAACACATCCATAAGGCTAGATGCATTTAAAATTAACATTCTCTTCAAAATTGATGAAACCAAACATGATTTTTGGGTTTGTGATATATACCATAGCCCAAGAGATGAGGCCTCAATTAGGTTAGTTGTAGACTTTCTTTGTGACTCCATGAAGCTCCTCCAAGCACCAATTTGAGGTGAGGTTGGGCCTAGGCAAGAGTTTGATTAAGGGGTGGCGCGACCTTGGTATAGAAGTGGGTTAGAGTGCTCAACAAAAAGGGGTTTTGGTGGGGAACTTCCTTGTTTGGTCTGAGGAAGCTTTTGGGTGGTCTAATTTGAGTTTTGGAGGAGTTTAATGAAGGGACAAAAAAACCCCTTGGATTTTGTACTAAAAATTAAGCTCAGACATTGGATTTAAGTAGAGAAAAATGGTTGGAATGAACTCAAGGCAGCTTGAAGAGGCTCTGGAATCAAATTGGTAGAGTTTCCCCAATATATGGCACACTTTAAAGTTGGCTGAAAATGGGGCTTCTTATAGCCATGGCCAAAGGGTGGGCCTCAAGCTCTAAGTGGTTGGTGCAAATAAGCATTGGTGGAGTGCTAAACGGTGTTAGTGACCAATCAAGGTTAGCCACATAAGATGGGTTAGTTTTCATGGACTAAGGTGGTTTGGCAGAGGTGACGTGGTGCCTAGCTAAGTCATGGAGGGTCAAGTGAGTCTTATTTTAGCTCTAAGGCTTGATTAGTGATTACATAGAGAGAAGAGTTTAACTTAAAATGGGGTAAGTGGCTCCCTAATTCAAGAGACCCTTGGTCCATGGCTTTAAAATTGGGTATTGCATGATTTGATTAGCATATTAAGTGGTTAATTAAGGCAAGAAAGGTTTATGATTGGTTAATGTAAAAGATTTGAGTGAAGTTGGGGTTTAAGTTTGAATTTAGGGTTTGGGCCAAAAGTTGGATTTGGGCTTAGTTTGGGCTTGACTTAAAAATTTTTTGAAGGGTCCAACGGGTCCATGAGGTTGTCATGAAGAGTTTAGGAATTGAATTTGGGGAATTTGAGTTGATCATACGGTTCAATTTGATAGAAATTTGAAGTTAGGTCAATTCTGAGGAAATGGATTTGAGCTTGGGTTTAGGTTGGGCAAGAGTTTGAATCAAGCCCTATTGAAGGTTTAATTTTTTGTGAGAAAATTCATGATGAGTTTAGAATAAAAATTTGATAAAATTGGATAGGTTAGGGGGTTTAATTTGATGGAATTTTGAAGTTAAGGTCACATTGGGGGTTAAAATTAGGCTTGGAATATTGGTTTTAAATTGGACTCAATTGGGCTTGAATTTGGTTAAAAATTTGTTTAGATTTGAAAAAATTGAATATAAATTTTAAATTGGGGAAATTTAAAATCAATTTGGTAGAAATTGGGGGTGATTTGGGGTAATTGGGCTTTAAAGAGCAAAATGGGCATTTTTTGTCAAAATTGGTCAAATTGGTCATATTTGACATCATGAGTAGTCAAGATTGGTTTTAGCAATGTTTGGAATGATTTGAGAGGTTTTAAGAAAATTTGGGCCACCAAAGGTGTTTTGGTAATTTCTTCAAATTTGGGGGTATTTTGGAAATTTTGAAAATTTTGGGGAGCCTTGAGCAATTTGAGTGGTTTAAAAGAGTTTAGGATGATTATTGGACAAAATTGGGTAAGTTGGGTAATTTTTGAAAATTTATGGTTTCATAGGCAATTTGGTAATTTTGAGAAAGTTTGGGGGCAAATGGCTAAATTGGGTATTTGGGTAGAATGAGATCAATTGAGGATGTTAATCATAAAATTATCCTTTTTTGAGCCCTGAGACCAAGGGAGCTCCCACTATGGAGTCTCCATGTGTTTATCTTAGTAAAACCTCAGCCTAAGGCTAAGGGTATCGGGGACCATCCACATGAGTTTCCAAAAAAGTAAGGGATCAAGTTAAACAAGTTTGGTTAAGGGATTAAGTTGTGAGTGAAAGTGATGAATCAAGTGTGTGTGTGCAAGACTGACTAAGAGCACACCACCCAGGGCTAACCCTAAACCTAAACAGTCCTATGTGGATTCTTCTAGAGCTCCCCCATATTGGCTTCACCTACTAAGTGAAAGAGTTTAGAACCAATATGTGGAACTTCAAGATGAGCAAAGAAGAGTTTTAGAATTTCTAATGGTGAGTGTCCCTTTACTAGTCTTCAAGGAATAGTTAACAGAAAAGTCATATGGCTAGATATTAGGGAAGAGAGTAGACCTCAAACAAAAGTGAGGTCAACAAACTCCCTTCATTTGGCTTGTTCTAGAGAATTGATCAACTGTGCCTCCACTCTGACTATTCCCTCTCCTCCACTGATGATCCCTTGTAGCACTCTAAAGGTCCTTCTCTCTGGTAAGTCTCCGTTGTTTCACCTCCTCTTTTGTGTCTTACTTTGTATTTTTTCATAGTTCAAGTTATTTAATTTAGATTATATAATTTTTGACTGGACTAGAGTTTGGCCTAAACCTGACTTAAACCCAACCTAGACCTAAACCCAAACTTGACCAAATCAGGCAAGACCTAAACCTAAATTAGACATGGCTTAAACCCAAACCTTGGTTTCACCAAGATATAACTTAGTTCTAACCTAGGTCCAACCCACAATAAATAAAATTCAACCTAGGTCCAATCCAAGTCATCCCAAGTAGAATCTAGATCTAACCCATGTCTAACTCTTGATCAAACCACGTACAACTAGGAACCAACCCATGTCTACATCAGGATAATGCAGGTCAACCCCAGGCCCAACCGAGACCTAAACCAGACCAAACCTAGGTCCAACCCAGTCCCACCACAGGACTAACCTAAGCCATGTCAGGTGCAAACTCAATCCAATCTAGATCCACCACAGATCCAATTTAGGACCAAGATAACTCTAAATTAGGTTGCATAAGTCCAACCTAGGTCCAACCTAATTCCAACTAAGGTCCAACCCAAGTTCAACCTAGATCAAGCCAAATTCCAACCCAAACAGAACCTAATAAAACACAAGTCGTATCCCTTCATGATTTGAGCTAACCTTAGAAAAACCATTGCTAACCTTAGCCTCAACCAATCTTAATTGACCATTTGCCCAAGTCTAATCCAAACTAAATTTTAAGTCATGTTTCCATGTGTAGGGTTTCCATTGATACGTATTCATTTATTCATAGGTATTCAAGTTCTTGGTTTCATGTTTATTTTTATTCATGTGATAAGCAACCAAAAAAAGGTGGAAGAGAACCTCTCACATGCTTGCTCTCCCCATAAAAATTTAACAAGACATCTGAAACTTAAGGACAAACAAAATAAAGAACACCAACCTAAAATCTAGTTGAATACTCTAAATTTCTATGAACCCCAATTTCATCTTAACTAACAAACATAAGAGCTAAAAAAATAATGAACTAAATAACTATCTCCAACATAAAAAAATAATGAACTAAATAACTATCTCCAACATAAATCTAAAATCTACTAACTTAAAGAAAAAAAAACTAAACCTTGGCAGATCTGACATGAGTTTAGGTTTTCCAACTTAGACATAGGAATTGAGAATCTCACACATACCTTATGTCAATCCAAGTATAGAAACCTTGGTTAGTTTATTAAGTACCCTAGTCAGTACTAGGGACTAGAACCTATACAACAAATAATCTTACCTCCTAAAACTTAAGAAAATTTCCTTACCTGAAGTAAAACATGGTTACCAATGAAAGAATTTCTAATAGCAATAAAACTAAGAAATCCTCTACATGCCATGATCATGACGCTTAAGGATTTGCAAGAAAACAATGCACCTAAAAAGATGGTAAGCAATTAGCATCTTGGTTGAGGGTGTTATTCTGAATGGCCAGTTTAGCCCATCTATTTAGATTCCTTATAAAGGTTAGACGTGCTTCAAAAATTAAGGTTTCACCTCCATTTTAAATTCCATCATACCCATCTCAATTTGTTCAATAAAATCGAACCAATTTTCAACTTGCGCTTTGAATTTAAGCTTCCAAACTTAACCTCTCAAGCTAAACTCATTTAAATTATTACCAAACTCTTCAATACCAACAAAAAAATCAATCCCTTAAGTAAGACTTTCTCCTTGGATGACTAATCTCCCTATTTGGGTCATTTCTTGACACATTATCATTGAATTATTATACTCATCCCGTTGAGCTTCACTCTTCCAAAAATTCAAATGTGATCCCTCCTTTACCTCTAAAACTTCCAAGCCAGCTTTCAATCTATATAATGTTGATCATTATATGAATCGATAGATCTCTTTATAACTCATTACTCTCAAGATATAATTAACTAAAAGGGTTTGCCCTTCTATGAAACTATACCACATAATAAAATAAAGCTTATCTTGCATCTATAACATAATGAAAAACTATGGTTCTGCAAAACTATAAAGATTTCATCATCCAAATGATTAAGCTCAATTTAGGATATTATTTCCTCTCCTTAAGGTGTTATATTATTCTTTAAATATGGTACATGGTCGTATAGATATAATTCTTTTGAGTGTTCTATGGTGTGGAGACATAAAACAACCTCCACGTAGGCTTTGTCTGGCAACTCTACAGACAAATAATTCTCTCTCAATGCTTTATAGTTATTTATGATCTATCGATAGTGTTTGTGCTCCTTACAAATTCAAGTTACCCATCCTTCTATTGGATTTTCAACATTATGAATGGGTCTGCAAAGCTTAATTAAATTATTAGTTTCATCCAATACCTTATATCTTCATGCTCTTTAACCACTCATTTGAACTCTGTTTAATGACTTGGGCTCTAAGAACATGCTTTTTCATCCATTTTCTGTGATGAAATATTTTTATATCTCAATTTAATTAAAAATTCAAAAATCTTATAGTGTGCTCTGTTCAAATCTTTTTCGTACCCCATTACAAAAAAGATGTATCCTAAACTCATATTCGTCCTTAAAAATGAAAGTAATCTAGCCATTGATCCAAGTTATTTAATTTGTGGGTCTCTGATTAAGTTCATAAAGGGCATTGATGATTTAAACTTTCCAGTAATAGACCCTTGAAACGTTAATGACACAAAATATTTAGTGAAATTTGATATCAAATATGACGAAGATACCTTACCCTTGAAAAAAGATAGCCATTGAGACTGCTCTTGTTATGACATCTTTTGCTATTCTGAGGGTTCTTCAAAATTTTAAAGAGATATAAATTAGTAAAACTTCTAAATCAATCCATAAGTTACTCAAATACTTGATAGTCTTTAAGCTTAATCAGTCATATGAAGAGATTCTTGTGACACGACCCGCAATTACACAATTATTTAAATTCATAACTATGGCCAAAAACTTGACCCAAATTATATTAAGTGGCTAGTGTCCAAAATCAAATATTATATAAAGATTATAAAAAGGGTTTACACAATAAGGGTACTACACAAGTATACATTCATTTCAAGTAATATAGGATTTTCTTTAAAAACCCTAATATCGAACTCACAAAGATAGCCAAAACTCTTATAAATATGGCTTTAAAAAAAAGATACTTTTAACTATAGAAAACTTATATAAGAAATGATCATATGTTTTTATGGAATATCTAATCCAATAGAATTAAGGGAATGCTAGAATGCTTAGAAAATGCAAAATGTAAATGCAAGAAAATTTAAAAATGTTTTCTACTGTAAAGTTACCACAACTCTAAACTAATAATGTATGAAGAGTTCAAATTTGTATAAGACTTCCTTCCCCTTGCAATGAGTTTATAATTAGTGTAGGAAAAAAAATTTTAAAATGTAACTAAGGTATTGTGCCAAATAAAAGAAATTCTATTCTTTACCCTCTGTCAAGTGCATAATGATCGTTGGCTAATCCATAGTTTGGTCCCTCAACTTGTGGTTAGGCTGGGCCAAAATGGGGATTGTAGTCTGTCACCCTAAAATCTCCATTTCTACGTCCATCAAAACTTATTTCCCTATATATTTGCCCTTAACGTTAAGGAATACATTCTCATCCATGAGGCTAAATGTGATTCTTACTTTATTGGAACATAGCCCATTTTGGGACACTATAATTTACAATAAATTATAACAACCCTATTGGTCTGATTGACTAGCAAATAAAGCATAAAGTTTAAATCATCACAGTTTATTAAATTTTAAAAGCACTTCTACTAAACTACATTCCTACACATAATTATTCCTCATTGTGGGAAGAAGTACAAAAGAAACTACTTAAATCTCATGAGGAAGAAACAAAAAACATGGATTTTTAGATAAATAAAAGTTTACAAGATAAGACAAAGTAATTTTAACAATGTACACAACTTATCTTAAACTTTTTCCAAAGCAATCCTTCAAATTCCTTTGAATCCCTCACTCTTCTTTTAATTCACTCTAAATTTAGAATCTGTAGTGAAGAAAATGTCTCTCACTTATCCTCTTCTCCTCCAAATCCAAAGAAAGCCTCCAATACTTTCTTCTCTCTAGGAAGAATCCACTTCTCTACAAAAGACTCCCTTTTTCTCTTTCAAAAGTCTCCCTTTTGAATCTCTAGAAGTATCTTTAAATAGAGCTATCAAAACTTCCAAGAGTTTCTTCAAGCACCTCTTCAAAATTCATCCAAATTCAATGGATCTTCTAGATAACCGTCTCTAGCACCTAGGCGTCAGGCTCTCTGTTGGCTGGCGCATAGGTGCCAGATTAACATTGGCCTTTTTGCTTCAACTGACTCCAACTTGCTCCATTTTCATTCCATTTGCTCCATTTACTCTATTTAGTGTACCTACAAAAAAAACAAAAAAAATACCATTCATTAAAAAGAAATATTATTTAAAATTAGCATTAAATGTTTAAATAAAAGCAAGATATTTTAGGCATGTCATCCTGCACGAACTAAAACACAATGACAAAATCAAAATAAAAGTCTTCATAATAGTATTGCACGGATGATAATGGAAATTGATTCCTCTAAACTTGATTCACTTGAAACTCTTACTTTCATTAGAGAGAATAGTTTCATTCACTCTCTGCTCTAGAGGGGAAAGGAAATCTCTACAAAATAGTTTAATCAACTTCACCTTTATTTAGGTATGAAACTCTTAGTGAAAAAAAAGACAGCTCATGTAGCTTGACTCAGCAAAATATTTGAAAGTATTTAAAAACAATAAGGATCCTTTATTGTAGAAATCCTCCTTGTCATTGGTGATGTTGTGTACCAGAAATAGAAAAGAAAGACATTCTTACATAGTAGAAGTGTGAGATACAAAAAGACAATAGGTAATGAAACTATACCGACTAGGTCCAAGCAATCAAGGCAAATCTTCACCTTATTATCATTTTATACCTTATATTGATTACCACTTGTCGGCACTATTTTTGGTTGGAGTTGCCCATAAGAAGCGGTCGGTCACCTGAATCAAAATCCCATCACCTGCTTTGAAAGGACATTTTAATTTACATATTAGTTTTAGAAAAATATGAAATCAAACTGACCCCATATTTTTCATAGTTTAAATGAAAGAGCGATGTACCTCAAATCCTGTATTTACCCAGAAGGACAAACACAAGACTTGACGATGTGGCTCGATCAAATAAACTAAGGAATTTATCACATCTGTTTGGTCTGTGAAACCTTTGTATTTGCCGACAAGTTCCTCTATTTAATATAAAAAATTAAATAGGGTTTATATTAAGATGGGTTCGGAAATGCTTCCTATAAGGGCAAGCCCCTATAGTTAATTATATCTTAAATGACCAAAATCACCTAAGAAGACTCTCGATAAAAATCAAGAAATATTATCTTCAAGTAGTTTCAAAGGGTATGACTTTTCAATGAGATTGGACGTAGAGTTGTGAAAGGAGATTAGTTCAAATTTGGAATATTTTGTTGTAGAGTCTAAAGGAAGAAGAACTAGGGGATGTCATGGATTCAGATGAGAACATCGGTGACTTCCAGAGCTATCCTAATGTTTGGCTTCAGTTTTGAGGAGAAATTTTTAGGTGTTTAATCCTGCCAATTTTATTAGTTAGGGCTTACATTTGTGTGAAACTATCACACAAATAGCCTGGAAGATGTGAAGATTTAGGTCATGACAAATGACAACCTCGGAATCCAAAGATGAGTTAGGGCTTATATTGTATTGCAGAGCTATACAAAAGCCTAAAGATAAGGTGACGATCTACGTTGCATAAGTAAGCAACCTCGAAGTCCTATGGCTTTGTCATTTATATCTCTAGAAGGAAGATTGGTTTAGTGGAAGACAGGTTTTGCTGTTGAAGATGGTCGTGCTGCCCACCAAGCTAGCTCCAAGCTCTTGCCTGAAGAAAGGTTTTGCTGTTGAAGATGGCCGTGCTGCCCACCATGCTAGCTCCAAGCTCCTCGCGACAGGTTTTGCTGTTGAAGATGGTCGTGCTGCCCCACCATGCTAGCTCCAAGTCCTCACCGAAGACAGGTTTTGCTGTTGAAGATGGTATGCTAGCTCCAAGCTCCTTGCCGTGACGAGTTTGAGTTTTCTAGTGTGTCAAGTTATGATGCTAAATCAAGGAAGACAGGTTTTGCTGTTGAAGATGGCCGTGCTGCCCACCATGTTAGCTCCAAGCTCCTCGCCAAGACAGGTTTTGCTATTGAAGATGGTCGTGCTGCCCACCAAGCTAGCTCCAAGCTCCTGCTATAGACATGTTTTGTTGTTGAAGATATCCGTGCTGCCCACCATGCTAGCTCCAAGCTCCTTGCCGCAAAGACAGGTTTTACTGTTGAAGATGGTCGTGCTGCCCACCATGCTAGCTCCAAGCTCCTGCCGCGATGGGAAGACAGATTTTGCTGTTGAAGATGGCCGTGCTGCCCACCAAGCTAGCTCCAAGCTCCTTGCCGCAACGAGTTTTAGTTATCTAGTGTGTCAAGTTATAATGTCAAATCAGGTGGCCCTATGGTTGAAGTTCTTTAATTCTTAGTGGTGTCAAGTTATAATATCAAATCAGGTGGCCCTATGGTTGAAGTTCTTTAAATTTTATGGGGGTATGGTCAAGTTATAATATCAAATCAGGTGGCCTTATGGTTGAAGTTCTTTAAATTTTATAAGGGCGTCATGTCAAATCAGGTGGCCCTATGGTTGAAGTTCTTTAAATTTTATGGGGGCATGTTAAAGTTTATTAGAGCGACACAGGTTAGGATCCTACGGTTCCCTCGTTCCTGCACCACAATTTTCTATTAAATTCACTTAGTCCAAATGAACTTACTAAACCCAACTTAATGAGTTCCATAATTTCATTTAGACCGTGGGAAGCCTCATTAGCAAAAGTAGGTTACCTCCTCCACGAAATTCCCGAACATCTGATAGATACATCTTAATTTAGTTGCAATTTGTAGTTTTGTTTAGGTTTGTATTAAATTTTTGAGTTGTTTTATATTTTGAATGTTGTGGCGGTGAATTTTATCTTGGTTGATTCTAGTTTTAGCTTTAGTTTTGGTTTTGTGGCTATCCTGATAGTTTTAGTTTTCATGCAAGGTGACATCATTGTTTAGCATGCAAATTTGTGTAAGAATAAAAGTATAACATAAAAGTACAAGAAAGACGACTCTGAAAACTGTAAAAGCATAACTAGCGAGTTTTCTCGTTCCACCACCTGAAACTCAAAATGCATGTGAAGGCAGTTTATGTAGAGGCAAAAAAAAATAAGGTTTTGGTAATTTTCCTAACCCTATGTCATATCTTGGAGGGTCCTTAGGAGTTTAATTAAGAATGATTTTTTCAAGCAAAACATATTAAGTTTAGTAGATCTTCGAGGTATCCAACAGATGTAGAGAAAGAAGTAGGTTCGTGCTACTCTCTCGCTTCCTGGTGGAAAATCTCAAGTTCTTTTAAACTTTTTATGTTGCTTAATAATTCTTCCTATAAATACCCTTAGTGCTTAATGAGCATTGATGTCTCAATTATTCACAATAATAGGGTAATTATCACTCGTAATTCAATTTAAGAATTATGTGGGTGAAGACCCTTAAAGGGGCAAGTTTAAGAGACTTAGCCAAATTTTAACTTAGGCTTGTAGTGTTTGAAAGATGTTTTAATTTTCAATGATGTTAACTTTTCTAATCCTTATTTAAATGAAACATGATTTAGCCTAAGTCACTACTAAGCCCTTAAGATTTTGGTAAGTGTCACAGTCATTGTAAATGAAATTGACTTATGAGTGATGGTGATGATTCATGTTGTTTTTTGTTCATCAAATAGGGGTATTAAATTAGTGAGTTATTAACACCCAAAATCATACCCCTAAATCTAGGATCATTTAATCAGCTAGATTCCCAAATTTATGTAATTTAAGAAAATTGTAAATTTATCCTTTTTAATTAGGACAAGTGAGCTTGGTTTCTACCAGTTAACTCCTTGTGTTTCAAACATCCAAATATGTTAATTAGAATTAAATATTTCCCATTTCCCTTTCTGAAATTACGCCTAAATGTTAATTAAGGCTAAATTTTCAAAATTACACATTTGCGCCTAAGGCTCTATCACTTCAGAATTCATCAAATTTAATCCAAATGACTTTAAATTTTTTATCCTACCTCACTCATGGTTCAATTAAGACATTAGAGGAGAAAGTTTGATTTTTCAAAATTTAATTTATCTATATAATTATTTTTAATGCAAAAATAGGATTTTTCAAAGAAAATTCCTAACATGACCAAGGTAAATCCTAATTCCTTGAAATTTTTGTTGGAGGTATGCTTAGACTAGAGACGACTTTCGGCCAAATATCATGATTTTTTGAATTTTATTTGAATTTCAAGAATTATTTTAATTTATAGAGTGTTTATTATTTTTAAAATATTTTAAATGTGGAAAATTAAGTTTTATATTTTTATTAAATCTCTCTGATGTCAAGAGACAAAGAGAAATAAATTTTACATTTTTCTTTTTTTTTTTGAATTATTGGAATTATTTTAGTAAACAAAACCATTTTTAGCCTTTAAAAATAATTTTAAGCTTCAAAATTCAATATCTTTGTTTAGAAAATCACAAAAAATATCTCAATTATTCCTAAGTGCTTAGGAAGTAATTTAGAACATTTCCATGAATTTTATTATTTTTATGATTTTATCATTTTTTAGTTATTTTAAATATTTAAAATAGACTAAAAATGAAGTTTTAAATTTTACTTAAAATTTTTATTATAAAATTCCTCTAATCACAGAGAACTCCAAAATCCAGGTTTTATAATTTTTCAAGTTATACTTTAATTATTAAAAATCAGTTTAGTGCTAAAAATTTTAATTAATTTGAAAAAGGAAATTGAGATATTAAATGAACTCCAAATGTTTTGAAATTTTTATAGGGAGTTCTCTGGAGTTTATATTTTGGTGGAGACCAAAAATTAAGTCATTTAGATGTCTATGTTACCCAAAATTAATTTTCTTTGTGTTCTAGGGTTGGTGAAGATTAAGTGTATTCTTGATGACTTAACTTATGAAATTCTTTCCAAAGGATCCTCTGGTCATGGTGAATCTTTCAAATTTTTTTTGAGAATTTTCTAATCAACATGTTAATTATCATAATTAATTTATGCAAATAATAGACATAAACTTGAAACATATGGATCTCTGTCTAGGGACCTTCTCTGACTTTGAGATAATCAGAAAATATCCCCTAAGAAAGAGGCAACAACATACTAAAATTTTAATCCATGATGATATTCCTATATGCATGGAGAATCAAAACATTCAAATCAGTGTTTAATTAATTAAAAATAAAATATGCATCACATGGAATTAAAATTATTTCCACATTATTCTCCTTTATTCAATGAGCAAGTGGGTATTTTTATTTTATTTTTATGAGTTTTCTACATCAAGATATGAATTTTTAAAGCTAGGGCTATTTATTTAAATAAGAAAATCCCTATTTTTCTATTTAAACGCGCGACACTGACTGTATTCTTGGTAGCTCCGAAGGCATGCATGGTGCACTCTGGTTGGATGCCGCCATAAACATAGCTGCTAACTCAGCCCGCGGTTCATGTAAGGAAGCGCTGTCCGGTTTGATCTCCTCCGTCCATCTGATACACACGCGATCAGATGGCTCCTTGTCATCGTCTTCAATAGAGCAATACAGTGATCGTTCACACTAAAACCCTAAGATCTTAGCCAAGACTCAACCAAATCACTTCGAGTTTGATCCTATGGACTCAACGAAGTGAGACGAACATATCCATACGATAATAATACAATTAAATCAAGCCTAATCAAATGGAGAATCAAAATAGACTCGGGAGGAAGAGGAGATCAATACCTTGGCTCTGAGAAGATAAGCTTCGATCAGAGGTACTCGACACGTTTGTTGGGCTCCAAGAAGGTTAGGGATTAACTCTCTCACTGTGGTGCAAAGCCTAGGTAGGAATTCCACCATGCCCGATTTCATGTGTTGGTCTAGGGCTATGCTAGGGGCTTTGTGGAAGAGGAATTTGATGAGGCTTTTCCTTCTCTCACTGTGGTGAAGGTGTGGGTGAGTTTAATTTGATTTTTGTTGAGTGTAGGAGTACAATGAGCTCTGTCCTTGTTTTAGGCAAAGATTCAAACTCAAAATTTGGCTCCAGCAAGGGGATTCAGGGTAATGTAGTGGTTAGATTTCATTGAGGAGGTCTCAAAAAGGCTTTGGGATCAATTTGGGGAAGTCTCTCAGAGGAAATTTCAGCACACCTCCCATGGTCATGGAGGTGAGTTCTTATAAAAATGGCTAAGGGGTGGCTCTCAGGGCCAACGTTTGGATGTATTGTGATGTTGTGAGGTGGCCTCTGGCTTTGATTTGGGTGAAGTTCAAGAGGAGGTTTCCCTTGATTTTGGCATCTTCGGTAACTAAGTTGGCCGGCCATGGCAGGGGGAGGTGGCTAGGAGCTCAGGGAACCCAGAGGAATATGTCACAGCAATTTATTGCAATGAGGTATTGTTTTGGCAATAATATCTTAAGCTTAAGCAAAAATGGAAATCAAATCCCTTAATTTGAGGGACCCTTGGCCCATGGCTCATCTAGCTTGTGTTAGATGGTTTTTGGCTCAGTCTTAGGGTCACTTTAAAGGCTATGGTGGAGTTAATTTGATGGCTTTGGGGTGGTTAAGCTACATTTACTGCATGGGTCCAAGTGGGTGCAAATGACCAAAACTTGGTTTGGGTTAGGCTAGCCATGTCAATTGGCCTAATTAAATGTTTCATTTGGTGTAGTTGATTGTAAGGAACAATTTTGGTGAAGGATGGAAAGGGTTTTGAGTTCAATTGGATGGTCAATTTGGAGGAATTTTGAAATTTAATCTTTTTGAGCATATTGGGCTAGGTCTGGGTCTAGGTTGGGCTAGCCACGGGTCAGTTCCAAATTGATTGTTTTAAATGGTAAATAGGGATCTCATGAAGATTTTTCAACATAAATTGGGTGCCAATTTTCGGGTTAAGGCATTCAATTTGATGAGATTAGGTCATGTGACCAAAATTGGGGTTTTGATCTAAATCGAAATTAGGCTCAAATGATGGACAAATTGAGCTTGGATTTGGTCTAGATTGCTCATATCAAGGGTGAATTTGAGTTTATATTTGAATTTGGGGGAAATGGAGACCTATTTGATAGACATTTGAGGTAGATTTGGGGAAAAATGGGCCATTAAAAGGCAATGTGGGGGTTTTGGTCAAAGATGGCCAAATTGGCCAAATTGGGTCATGTGGTAGTTAAAGAAAATGAAATTAGGAATATGTGGGAGGTTTTGGGAATTTTTTAGATTTTTTTAGAATCTTTGGAATGTTGGGCTAAGGAGGGGTATTTTGGTAATTTGACAAATTTTGGTGATTTTGGGTAGTTTGGGTGTTTTCAAGGTGTTTGAAATAATTTTTGAACCAATTTGGGTATTTTGGGTAAATTTGGGAATTTTGGCCAAATTTGGGGTCCCAAGGGTATCTAGGTTATTTGGGGGAGTTTAGGGGCAAAATGCTAAGTTGGATATTATGATAGAGTTGGAGTGTAAACCACCATCAATAAGCCATGGACCAATGGAAACACCATTTTGGGTCCTCTATGTAGTGGTCTTAGCTAAACCCTGGCGTAGGGCTAGTGGGTTTAGGGGACCACCTATATGAGTCTCCCAAAAGTATCAAGGGACCATAGCCTAGAAGTTTAAGTTTAGGGTTGTGAGTAATTGTGAGTGCAAGTATGTACCTTAAGCCCTAGACCAACACCTAGGGTCAACCCTAAGGTCCAAAAGTCGTAAGGGTGGCTCATCTTGAGTTCCCCCATAATGACCCCACCTACTAAGTGCAGGAGGTTAGGAACAATATGTGGAATTTCAAGTTGAGTAGAGAAGAGTTTGGAATTTCTAATGGTGAGTGTTCCTTTTCTAGTTTTCTAAGAATATTCAATAGGAAAGTCCTATGGCTATACCTTGAGCTACTAAAGCAGAAAAACTAAACCTCAACCAAAGTGAGGTCAACAAATGGACCCCAAATAAATGTGGTGTGCTGGGCAAGCACACCGCGCGTATTGGCGTTGACCGACAAGATCAACAAAACCAATATAAACTCCTAAGTCAATAGACCTGGAAGTTATGTAGAATAGAGTAACAATTGTTTCCATCGAGGAGCAATAGATACTCTCTGCTGGGGAAAAGGAAAGAGACTCTGCAAATGACTGTCGGGAAAACTGACGATTGAGGCGGGGACTTGATTCCAAATTCAGTGTTTAATTTTTATTTTAACATTGATAATTTTAAAGAATAGGATTTTGTGGGAGGACCGAATTGAGATGGAAGGCATAGAGGCTCACATCTGACTCAAAAAGGTAACAACAGTGTAGAAAATGACAACAATTAAGGATATTACGCCAGAAAGAAAGGACTATACCGATTTGAGTTACCACTGGGGAGTTATATTCGAACTGACATGTGACAAGGAGAATATATATGTCACGTTAGGAAAAAAAACTCTAGATTCACATCCAACCCATAAGTGGATGAAGAAAATATTTGCTACGTTGAGGAGGAAAGAGCCGGGACTCACATCCAACTCAAGTGGTTGCGGGAAAATATATCAATCACGTTAGGAAGGAAAGCACTGGGACTCACATCTAACCCAAGAGGTGACGATGAAAATATATGCTACATTGCGAAGGAAAACACTATGACTCACATCCAACTCAAGTGGTAGCAGAAAAATATATTGACACGTTAGGAAGGAAAGCACTGCGACTCACATCCAACCTAAGTGATGATGAGGAAAATATCTGCTACATTGAGGAGGAAAGCTCCGGGACTCATGTCTAACTCAAGTGGTAGAGGGAAAATATATCAATCACATTAGGAAGGAAAGCATCGGGACTCACATCCAACCTAAGAGGTGACGAGGAAAATATCTGCTACGTTAAGGAGAAAAGCTCCGAGACTCACATCCAACTCAAGCGGTAGCGGGAAAAAATATTGATCACGTTAGGAAGGAAAGTGTTGGGACTCACATCCAACTTAAGAGGTGATGAGAGTGCAGAGGATGAAAACCATTAAAGACATTACGCTAGGAAGAAAGGGAGACTATACTAGTTTGAGCTACTGTTAGGGACATTATGTCCAAACTAGATCTAGCCAAAAGGTGACACGAGGTTTGATTGAGTGCTAAGAAGGGAACAGGGCTCTAAAGACCCACCCTAAATGCAAGGAGTGGTGAGGAGTGTGACACTCCATAGGGAATGTGAAGAATTTCAGGAGATTTTGTGCATAATGTGTAATCTCATGGGGATGTGAAGAAAATTAATGCAGATAAAGATGGTTGTACTGCGCGCACAAAGAGTAAGAAACTCCAAAACCGAGTGAATCCACTCAACAGATTCATTTTCTTTTCTTGTTGTTTTTATCACTTTTAATTTTTCAAAACATGTCTTTAAAATTTTGATTTTAGTTGGTTGATTTTCAAAAGAAATTTGTTTTGTTGTTTGTTCATTTGTGATTATTTTTATTTGAGTTCTATCTTATTGTTAAAGGTTCGTTGATTTGTTCTTTGTTCATTGAAATTCTCAACCAATGCATGGTTCATGGCTTCCATCCATCACACAAAAAAGATAATTTATAAAAAGGCACATTTCTGAGAGAAATCTTCATTAATCTGCTCCAATCAAGATGTTACAGATTAAACATAGGCTAAAGCCTCAAAAAGGTACAATATATAGTCCATATCAAAGTACATCCAAACCATCTCATGCCAAGTATAGATTGTAGGCTGAGTATGTTTGATGCATATCATGTCGCTGTAAAAAAAAAGTAAACCCTCTAAACATCTATATCACGTATGACGAGCTTCTGATCGAGCAAACCTTCTAAGCTATGCTCCAGGACAAGAGTTCCCTTTGCATGTACTTAGAGGTACAACCCCCTCATAGCTCATACGGTAGCAGTTCTTCTAGTTCTTGGTATGGCTAAAATTCATATGGTGCTTTATTGTCATCCATTTTATGAAAAGTTACCGACACCCTATGGTGTCGCACCCCTGGAACGCAGTGCGCGCTTGGTGAAAGCTGCCCCGTTTCCTTTCAGAACCAAAACTGAACCAACTGACAACGGAATCTCTACAGCTCCTATAAACTCGCCAACACCGACAATGTCAATTTCTTTTCCAAATAATATATTACTTTTGCTCATGAATGAGACCATGCAGAAAGGCCTCACAAAATTGTGGTGGTCTATATGGGGAGGGATTCAATCACCCTCGTCATAGATGTTGATGATGCAACTATTCGGGAAGCAGGTAGCTGGCATTATGTTTCATCTAACCATCCTCTTGATCATCCACTTTTTTATAGGAGGTAGTGGATCTACTTGGTCATGTTTAAGGATCCCCGTCAGATTTTCTTGTCTGTCATTTGTAAAATTATAACAGTAGCAGCACTGAATGGTGATTTATCCTTTTCCTCTCATCAATTTCTTCGGCTCAAAGTATGTTCTTTCCATGAGAAGGTCTGCTCAGCCTCTATCCCTCAAGTCAAAGATGCAGTCAAGAATGCTTCTTTCATCACTTTTGGAGAGACCCTGGTATACAGCTGCAAGCCTTCCAATATGTTGACGAATCTTCCTTGAACTTCTTCATAGAATTCAAATTCTCTTTTATTCACCTTGCTTATTTTATAGTACTCCATCGTGCTAGGAGTTAGCAATTATCGCAAGAATTCCTTCATCTGGACTTCGACAGGAAGCTAAACTGGCACTGGACTCCATGGTATATACTCGTCTTTCCCCAATGGGATGTATGGCTCATTCATCAAAAAATCTGTGGTCTGAGACCCATCGGTGATAGGGGTATACTCCTCCAATTTACTGTAGCATTATAGATGTAGGACACTGCAGTCTGGGCATTCTACAAACGCCCCTTTAGCTGATGTCCCTGAAGGTATCTCGGTGTTGCACGTCGGGCAACCCGTGCATAAGGCATCTGAAGCTGAAGGTGTCTCTGGCTCTGTGATGAACCCTAGTTCTTCATCTATGGTAGGTAGGCTGGAAGAAGTTTCTTTCATGTCTAGATCATTGATATTCCCCTCAGGAATAGGGGTGAGTAAGTTGTTTGCTTCCTTCTGACATCTACGTTCTTCCTGTAGAAAAGCCCTCTGTTTTCTGCGGTTGGCATTTCTGCGCTGAGTCCTACAAACCGAAGCGTCTGGCAGTCATTCATTGTTGGCGGCTACTAGGCCTCTGGCTGGTGTATCTATCATGGATGGTAGATGACTGGATCCCTCCCTCGGGTCCTGCTCTATCATCACGTTCTTTCCTTCATGTGATGTATTTTCTTTAACTGCCACCCTCAGCAGAGAAGGTAATCCCTTGTTTTCTCAGCAGCTGACTACATTCATCAGAGAACCTTCGTAGTCCATATTGACTTGGTTAAAGTCCATCTTGAAGTCTATGGTTCCACCCTGCGGTGACATTTCCTCATTCAATGCGAGGCTCCAGCCATCCTTGAAAGCGAAGATCAGCCTCTGTCCCGACATTTTTCTGCAGAAGACAGAAAAAATGTCAGTAGGCCGAAACTTGGCATGAATGAGAGCAAAATAAAGTATTTATTGAAGAAAGTTTTAGTTTATTTTGGTCAAGAGAATTGTTTATTTTATGTATGAATTTTGTTTAATTTAGCGGAATATTAAGTTTAAAAGTAGAAAGGAGAAAATTTGAAGCTTAAAATTTTTCTCAAAATTTTCATTAT
This sequence comes from Phalaenopsis hybrid cultivar, assembly GCA_002079205.1. Taxonomy (NCBI): domain Eukaryota; kingdom Viridiplantae; phylum Streptophyta; class Magnoliopsida; order Asparagales; family Orchidaceae; genus Phalaenopsis; species Phalaenopsis hybrid cultivar. The sequence continues at coordinate 29,847 of JXCR01125784.1, read as the reverse complement.
ATTGAGGTTAAATACAAAATTTAGACTCGTTCATAGACATTTGGCCACATAGATAACCCAAAAAAAATCAAAGTTTCAAAGCAAGCAAAGGCAAGACGCATTAGGTTGTGTAACAGGTTTTCAGGTATCATCCATTTATTGGTAACATGGGTCTTTCACCCTAGAAGTCCACTAACTGGTAGGCTCCTCTTATGTAGACCTTTTCAACGATAAATTGTCCCTCCCAAGTTGGCTCAAATTTTTCACCTATTTTGCGGCATGCAAGAATAGTTCTTTTGAGCACAAGTACGAGGTCACCAACTTTGAATGTCCTTGAGCGGGCCAATTTTTCATGGGCTTGTACCATCTTCACTTGGTAAAGCTCCAAGTGCTTTTGTGCTTCTAATCATTTTTCCTCAAAACTTTCCAGTTCTTCAAACCTGAGTTTTGCACTTTCTTCTATTGCAAGTTGGTTGGCAACAAAACCCTAAGAGACGGTGTCTGGATTTCTAGCGGTAGCACGGCCTCAGACCCGTACACGAGCAAATAGGGTGTACACTGAGTGAGAGTTCTGAAAGTCGTCTGGTAGGCCTACAAGGCTTCTAATAGTTTGTTGTGCCAATCCCTTTTATTTTCATCCAGTTTTTCTTCAAAATCTGTACCAGTGTTTTGTTGAAGGCTTCAGCCAGACCATTTGCTCTAGGATATTAAATCGTAGAGTATCTCAAATCTATCTCGTGTTTTTTGACAAAATTATTAATTTTTGTGCTTTTGAAAGCTATCCCATTGTCAAAAATTATTCTTCGCGGTACTCCAAAATGATAGAAAATTTGGCTTTTGAAGAATTGAAGGATGTGTTGTGTCGTAACCTCATGCAACGATGCTGCCTCTGCCTATTTGGAGAAGTAATCTATCGCGGCAAGTATAAACATGTGTGCTTTAGAAGATGGAGGGTCTATCGGACCTATTATGTCCATGCCCCAACACTCTAATGGCCATGAGGTAACAGTTGGGTGTAGCACATTCGAAGGTCGGTGTAAGACCACCCCATGCACATGGCATTGGTGACATTTTCTGGTTGTATCCATGCAATCGAACACCATTGTTGGCCAATAATATCCGAGTCTTTTGATCTTCATTTTCATTTTTGACCCTGATTGATGAGCACCACATAGTCCGACATGTACTTCTTTGACAATATTCTGTGCTTCGGCTTTGTTCAAACACCGTAGCCACATCTGGTCGAATGATCTTCTATAGAGAACATTTCTCACCAGGGCGTAAGACATGGCCCTTCTTGTGATATGATGTGCTTCAGACTTGTCTTCTGGCAGTTTTCCAGTATGCAAATATTCTATTAATGGATTGCGCCAATCTTTATTGATCTTTGCAACTCTATTTATTACTTCTTCTTTTTTGATCTTCTGTAAAGTTTCAAGGTTGATTTGAGATAAGATATATCTTCTTTCTATTGTGATTTCAATGGAATCCTCTAGGGGACATGACATTTACTTAGCGAGTTTTGCTAGAGCGTCGGCATGGGCATTATCTCTTTTAGGAATTTGATAGAAAGTCATATCGGGGATCTGCTCCAGCAGCTTCATTGTGTACTGATGGCACTCTGCTAATCTTGGTTTTAAAGTTTCGTATTTTCCGGCGACTTGCTGGATGACGAGTTGTGAGTCGCCATACATGGCAATGTTTGTTATATCCATTGAGAATGCTACTTCCAACCTGGTGATTAAAGCTTCATATTATGCTTCATTTTTTGTACACGGCTCTGTCAGGCGGTATGAGAACCTCAACATACCCTTATCTGGCGTGATAAAGATCAAACCGATCCCTGCTTTGCTTTATATAAGTGTGTCTGATACTTTCTCTTTTCTGGCTGATGAAGCGCCATCGAAGTACATTCCACAGCGTTACGCATTAGAGAATTTCATTTATAGTATTTGCTCGTGTGGTAACTCATCGTTGAGAGAGGACCCAGCTGGCAGTGGGTGTGCAGCGAGAAAGTCTGCTAGTATATGTCCATTAATAGTACGGAGGGGAACAAAAGTTATATCAAATTGCAATAAGATCATTGACCATCTTGTTAAACGTCCGAAGAGTGTTGGTCGGGTCATCAGATATTGCAACGGATTAACTTTCAAGATTAGGGTAATCTTAAGAGAAAGCATGTAATGCCTATGCTTTTAAGCGGTAAAAATTAACGTCAGATAATGTTTCTAGTAGTTGGATACCTTATCTCCGTCAGTATTAGGCGATGAATCAAGTAGTAGAGTGTATTTTCTTTACCCTCATCATTGACTTGGGCTAAGAGGGCTCTAAGACAGTCGTTTAAGGCCGCGGTATAACGTTTCAATGGTTTCCCTATAATAGGGGCTTCCAAAACAGGAGGTTTCATTAGATATTGTTTAACATCCTCAAAGGCACGCTAGCATTTCTCTTCTCAGACGAATTTGACATCCTTTTTAATTAATGTCGAGAAAGGCTGACACCTATTTGAGAGATTAGAAATAAAGCATCTCAAATATGTCAACTTCCCCTAGAAGGAACATAGTTGTTTCAAGGTTTTAGGAGGAGGCATTTCTAAGATAGCTTTAATTTTATCCGGGTCGATCTCGATTCCCCGATGACGGACAACGAATCCCAGAAATTTCCCAAAAGTAAAGCCGAAGGTGCACTTTCAGGAATTCATTTTAAGGTTATATCATCGTAACCGTTTGAACACGATCCTCAAATCATACAAATGGTCTATTTTTTGTTTACATTTGATGACCAAATCATCCATGTAGCATTATACTTGGTTATGGATGAGGTCGTCAAAAATCTTCGTCATTGTGCGCTGATATGTTTCTTTGGCGTTCTTTAGGCCGAACTGCATCACTGTGTAGCAAAAAATTCTAATCGGTGTTCTGAAGGCTGTAAGTGTTGTATCCTCAGGAGCCATCTTGATTTGGTTGTATCCCGATGATCTTTCCATGAAGGAGAAAATTTTGTGTGTTGAAGCAATATCCACCATCATTTCTGGTATTGGTAGCAGAAACTCGTCTTTTGGACATGCTTTGTTCAAATCCCTGAAGTCTACACAAACACGGATCTGTCTGTATTTCTTCTTAACAGGTACAATGTTAGCTAACCACATGGGGTATTGTTCTTCTTTTACAAAGTTGGCGTCTATTAATTTCTTCACCTCGGTGATGACTTGTTGTTATATTTTGAGGCGCATTCTCCTGAGAGCTTGCCTTATTTTATTAGGGTTATATTCTTGTCCACCCCGAGTTTATGAACTGCAACCTCTGCTAACAGTCCTGGCATTTCATCGTAGCTCCATGCGAAGCAACCTTTAAATTTTGTTAATAGTTTGATCAATTTTGAAGATTCTCCATCATTGAGTAGAACTTATAAATGTAGGTCGGGGTCGTTCTTCAGTCCCGAGGTTAATCTCTTTCAATTCATCCTTGTTCTTCAGTCCCGAGGTTAATCTCTTTCAATTCATCAACGGTAGATTTAATTTCCTCCTTAAATTCTTGTGGAGCATCTTCTATTAGTTGATCAATAGATTCATCCTCTATATCGAGGGAATCCTCTCCTGACTCACTAGTAACAGCCATGCAAAATTTAGAATCATTAACTTGTCCAACTGTACCAAATCTGAGACCCACTTTTGAGTTGGGAGTTTGACTTTTAACATTCCATAATTTTCAAAAAGTTGAACTTTATCTTTTGCTATTTGTTTTGGTAAGTTTCCCTATTGATATAACTTTTTAAAACAAGGTGAAAAGTAACCAAAAGGCAATTCCATTAATTCATTAGGATTATCATCCAAAGTTACATGTTTTTCAAGCTCAGTAGAGGTAGAAGCACGGTAAAATTTGATCAATTTTTAACCAACACTACGGGCTTCCTTGACCTCTAAACTCTCAACCTTTTGAGGAAGAATCGGAGTAAGGGTCATAGCATTCACATAGTAGTTTATCTGATCATACATTGTTTTATATTCATTCTTCGTTGTATCTTCTAAGGATATCTCGTACTGAGGTTTCTTCTGTTTTGTCATCATTATTTCCTTTTTGAAACTGTCTTCATTACCAATGTTGATAGTTGGCCTAGTCTGTTCAACGATTAAGTTGATTCTTCCTCGTCAACGTCCCCAACCTCGACCTCGGGTGCACGAACTAAAAGAACCTCCACCAACTTGTTGTAAGGGAGTGGTGGAAGATCGTTGAAGCGGAGTTGAATGGCTTCCTCTTTGTGATTTTTCTGAATCTTCATTTTTATTTGTGACAATTTCATAAGAGAAGATGGTTTTCTTTGGAGGCGCGTAGTAGGAAGCATCTTTATGGATACCAACTTCATGCACCAAAAATTGTTGTAAGTCTCCTTTGGTGCAATTTTCTTAACCATCTTTGCAGTACTTGATGCATTGGTGTAAGGATGATGGAACCCTATTGTGCTCATTAATCCATGGTCGACCCAGTAGAGCATTAAAAGAGGTCTTGGCGTCGATAATATAAATTTTAGCGATTGTTATGAGTTCTCCAACCTTCATAAGTAATGTAATTGATCCAAGGGTTCTTTCTCCCTATTGGTTGAATCCTCTTAAAATCATTTTATCAGCCGTAATCTCTTGAGCTTTAATATTAAAATAGGTCAATGTTCCTAGGCTCATCAAGTTATGAGATGCTCCAGGATCTACTAAAACTCTGGATAATACAAATCTGCAGATGTTGATGGAGATGTAGAGTATACGGTTGTGATCAGCGGTACCGAGCAGCAAATCTTCATCAGTGAAGGTTACCCCTGACTGTTCTTTCAACAAACAAACTTCATCTGAGGATGTGCTAGCCAACTGAGCTAAGCAAATCTCTGGGTCAACCAAAGCTGTAACCAGAGACTCTCTCATCTCCTGTGACAGCATCAGAGCGTCGTAGATGCTTAGTCGGGCCGGTAACTTCCTAAGATGAGCTAGCATGTTGTAATCTACTTTGTATGATCCTCTAATTTTATCTTGATTATGTGATTCTTCCACTGGTGGAGGTGGAGGTATCTCTTCTCGGGTCATTATCTGCTTTCCTTTGTCTGGTTGAGCTATTCTTGGTGGTAACACTTTTCCACTCCTCAAGTTAACTTCCGTGATTTCTTCTTCTTGAGCTACCATTGTTGAATCTTCCGGTGTTTCCTCTTCCTTGTCAAAAAGATCTAAGTTGATGGTAAGCGGTGTACAGTGGTGCTTGAGAATTGGCTCCTCGCACCCGGTGTTATCGTAAGCAGTGTCATTGATGTCTTCTTTGGACTTGATAACGAGTTCATCGGGCTCGAGTACGATTTGAGGATCATTTTAGGGATCAAGATCAAAGTTAGATTGGTTATAATCAGTTATGTTATCACAAGAAACAATTAAAACGTAGCTGAAATCACAATCATTAGATTCATAAGACCCAGGAAGGACAAAAAGATAATCATACAAAGTTAGGGGTTCGAGGATTTTCTTCCCCGAATCCGAGACAACTAATCAGGTAGAGGCGGATCCTATCCTACCCCCCAAGTTATCCATCTTTGTAGTGACGCTTTTCTTCTTCTTCTTTGTCCTCGATGATGATGGATCTCCTAGCAAAATCTTCATCTTGGGCTTGGTATGCTGCGGACTCTGAATGGAGGCTTGTCTTGATGCAGACTGGATCTTGTTCAGTATTTTCTTGGATGATATGCTCCAGAACTCATTCCATCCTTCTTCTCTGGTATATGCAGAAGATTGTTTTGATGGACCCTATATTTGATTGAGGACCCTTTTGAGTTCGTCCCAAGTTGTACTCCATCCATCTATTCTAGTATACGGATCGATTAAGGAGATTGGCTTGGCCGTAATCATATTTATGGAACATTTTTCAGGTTCTCTTAAATTTTCTTTCAGGATTGTTATGTTCCCTTCTTTAAGATTCCTCTCAAGCTAGTCCTTAAAGATTAAGCATCCCTCTATAGTGTGTTTGAGCAATTGGTGGTATGGGTAATAATTTAGTTCATTTTTCCTACCCACCTTTTCGGGCTTCTTCGGGTCTGGTAGTCTGAATTTTAGCTTCTTCATCAAACTTCAGAATATTTTAGGTATAGCTTCATCTTTGAAAGAATAAATCATTTTACGTCGTTCTAACAGGGACATTTTCTTATCCCCTATTCGAGGTGATCCTTCTTGAGGCGGTCGCTGGTTGGATTGACTACTCTATTTCTGAGCATACTGTGATAAAGACTAATGAGGATCTTCTGTGTATATCTTCATCAACTACTTTCCTTTGTCGATGGTCACTATTACTCTTGGTTTCTTTTCGAACACACTGGTCACCTTAGCCTTTCGTGTGGCTCCATGTGCTTGATTTCCTCCTGAAGACTGTTGACTTTACTGAGTAGCTTCTTGAAGGATTTGATGGTGAGTCCCTTAAGCATGAAAGCTACTGGCCCACGTATGCTCTTGAGTAGAATCTCAATCACATGATATTCCTATAGCTAAGGTTCACATTTCATGCTAATGTTTCTCCACCTCAAAATATAGTCCACCAAAGTTTTGCTAGGCTTTTGTTTTTCCATCAAGAGCCTCCAATAGACACATGATGTTGTGCCTCAGTGAACCTTTTCACAAACACCTGTTCCAACTCTAAAAATGTTTTAACTGACCCGTTGGGCAAGTCAACATACCAGTCGAAAACAATTCCTAAAAGGATGCTCACGAACTGCTGGAAGAGTAGAGCTTCACTATTCCTTGTGTTGCCACAGCTGGCTTGAAAATGTGTTATATGAAGTTTGGGTTTCCCAGTTCCATCAAATATCTTGAAGTTTGGGGCCACAAAACCTTTGGGGAAAGGCACGACATCGAATTCCTCTGGGTAAGGTCTACCCTTTAAAATTAATGCACCACCCTTAGATTGAATTATGGCGTCCCGCACTTGTTCAACCATTTACTTTAATTATTTTTCTAGTTTTGCACCTGATGGAGAATTCTTTCTATGTTGCTCGTCTCTGTTTGCTGAATAAACCTCTCTTCTTTCATTTATGATGTGTATGATTTTCGGCTGATTAATCTTTGGAGAAGCCAATTGCAGCGCTTGTGATTGTCCCTGAATAGTGTCCATGGTGGTCATGGATGCGGCCATTTCTTCTATTCTTTTCTCCAGTAGACTAACTTGCTCATCCCTTAGGAGGATAGCCCTACGCAGCTCATCTACGGCGTTCTCTTCAGTGATAGATTGAGCCTCACGCGCAGATGTGGCGGCTCTGGTTTCAATTACATGGACTTCCATGAAATCTTCCCCAAAGTAATCATTGTAATCAAAATTTTCCTCATTGCTATCGACGAAAACTCTGTGTTCCCGAGCCAACTCGAAAATCTCGATCCTGAGCTTCTCCACTTTTTCTTCAATTATTGATTCCTTGATCGTTTTAAAACTGGAGGACCCTGATGAACCTCCTCTTCTTGTTCCTCAATCTCGCTGGCTATTGTTGTGATGATGTCAGATATTTAAGACCCTGGCTTCATTCCATGTTCTTATTCCACGGGCTTACCGGACTGTATCAGTGCAGCGACCCTGGGTACTCATACCTTTTTATTTTTTGACGATGATGTCTTAGGATGGAGTGTCTTAGTAGAAACATCGGTATGTCGAGGGAAAATGTGCTCCCCGTGGTGTAGATCGGCTAAAGTGCCACGTAATCATCTTGTCTTTTCCTTTGGGATTGTAGGAATATCTCCATAATGGGTGACGGGTAAGATTTTCGAACCCAGCCTCAACTTAACCAGTCGACGACCTGCGGTCCTGATGGCAGTATAGTCGGTAGTAATCACTGCGGTATCAACTCTGTTCCGTAAACAAACCAAACGGGGATGCGAGTAGGTGGCACTCCAGTTGTCTTGTGAGACTGCCTGCGGACTTGACATTCTTCAAAATTTTCTTTTTCATGCGAGGGAAAATTGCATGTCCCACTCGTTTAAGTAACTCGCTAACTGAACATCCTTCTTTGGCAGCTAGCCTTTTGAAAACTACACTAACTCGGGTGATAGGAGTGAACTTTTTTCTCTCCTCATCATGTCCATGAAGTGGTGGTAATGCGATGGTGATTTTCCGGATATTATCGGATCTATCAGTATCCATCAGAGGATGGAATCTACTCCCTCATAGGAGTGGATAAATTTCTGGTAATCCTTCTTCATCTCGATGAGGCTTCCCCTCAATGGGTGTCTTCTAAGGAGCCTAGGCTTTGATGGCCCTCCGAACCATTCCGTTACGGCTCCTTTTTTGGGTTTGGGACAGTGGTACAGTCCTTGAGCTTGATTCAATTTCAAACACAAATGGTGGGATAGTTAATCCCTCAGTCAGATCCTCAATAATCATTACTTCTTCCCCTTAGCAGCCGCGGGGATAGTACGTTTGGAGGGTATCGTGATGGCAGTATTTTTGGCCTTCTTGTAGGCAGGGAAGTCTTGAAGGCAGTTCAGGTTGTATTCTGCAGATGGTTCCTATATTTCTGGAGCGGCAATTTTCATCACTACAAATGGGGATTTCCCAAGGATGACCTTGAGATCTTCAAATCCAACTCTGAATTTGATGGTAGGAGCGAGGTTACGGGCTTCATGGCTAGTTGGCAGGTTGCAGCAGACTTTAAAATAGAAAGTTTCAGGATTAGCTATATGGCCAAAACCTCATAATTTTTAGTGCAAGCACTTAAAGTAGAGGCTGATCTGTAGACCGGGCGGGTTTTAATTTATTGGTATTTTAAAATTTTGTTTAAGAAAAATCAAGAGGTGGAAAATTTAATAAATATAAGAAAATTTTAAAGTGCGCACAGCACAACACGATTTTGTTTAATTTGCAGAATAGCAAATCAAATTTGGAAGGGAGATGTGAAGTATTTTAGGACCTAGTGCGGGACCCATTTAGTGGCAGACAATGCCCAAGTGGAATTAGTACACCGACACACCTATTGAGGGTCCGACCCCACATGAAGATTTAAAGAGTCCTTAATGGCCTCCTGAACCCCTCTATTCAAAGATGGTTAAATAGATAGTCCTGAAGTCCAAGGAGTTAGCAGTACTTTCCCAAGACAGAAATGGGTAAAGTATACCAACAGAAGAAGGGTAATTTGGTCCAAGAGGGACATGAACACATTATCAATGTGTGAATATAATATTTCATGATTTGTATGGAAAGAAAAGCTTGTCCCCAGTGGAGTCGCAAGAAGCGGTCGGCGTTATTTTTGGTTGGAGGAGTTGCCCGTAAGAAGTTGTCCGTCACTGGAATCAAAATCTCGTCGCCCACTTCGGAAGGACGTTTTAATTTACATATATATTTTCCGGAATCGAAATCCCGTCGCCCGCTTCGGAAGGACTTTTTAATTTACATATATATATATATAATTTTTAGAAAAATATGAAATCAAACTGACCCCATATTTTTCATAGTTTAAATGAAAGAGTGTTTTACCTCAAATCATGTATCTATCCCAAAGAATAAACACAAGACTTGAAGACGAGGCTCAATCAAATAAACTAAGGAATATATGACATCCGTTTGGTCTGTAAAACCTTTGTATTTGCCAACAAATTCCCCTATTTAATATAAAGAATTAAATAAAGTTTATATTAAGCTGGGCTTGGACATGCTTCCTATAAGGGCAAGCCCCTATAGTTAATTACATCTTAAATGACCAAAGTCACCTAAGAAGACTCTCGATAAAAATCA
>JXCR01125784.1:0-12464 GCA_002079205.1 Phalaenopsis hybrid cultivar | reverse complement strand
GTTGTGACGCTAAAAGTGTTTCAAGATTTTTGATGAAAAATATTTTCACTAGATACGGAATGCCTAGAATGATTATCACTGATGGAGGATCCCATTTTAGGAATAAATATATTCAGAGATTGGCAGAAAAATTTAATATTATTCATAGAATCTCTACTGCCTATCATCCTCAAACTAGTGGGTTAGCTGAAGTTTCTAATAGAGAGATTAAACAAATACTTAAAAAGACTGTAAACCTTAGTAAAATAGATTGGTCCACTAAATTGGATACTGCATTATGGGCTTACAGGACTGCTTATAAAACTCCTATTGGAATGACTCCTTACAGACTAATTTTTGGAAAGACTTGTCACTTACCAGTAGAATTGTAGCATAAAGCATATTGGGCGATTAAAGAATTCAATTATAATTTGAAAGATGCTGGTAAGAAGAGATTGTTACAATTGAATGAATTGGAAGAATTAAGAAAAAAATATTATGATAATGACCCAATTTATAAAGAAAAATTAAAGTTATCGCATGATCGGAAGATTAACCAAAAGAACTTGGAACCAGGACAAGAAGTTTTGCTTTACAATACTAGGCTGAAGTTATTCCCTAGAAAATTGAAGTCTCGTTGGTTAGGGTCATTTGCTGTGCTAAGTTTTTATTTGAGATTATTGCTAGTTAATGGTAGTATTAAGCTCTACTATTCTTATTTACCTTGAAACATCTTAAAAATTGGATCCATGAAGAAAAATTTGAACGCATTCGGACCAAAGCGAAACTGTGAAAATTTTGCCTTGGGCGCCGACGATGCCCTCGACGCCACTGATGACTGGTTTTTCCCGAAAGTCCAGACAAAATTAATACAGAAGCGTGCCGACGGTGAGACCGGTAAGATGAAGGTTTCTTGTGTTTGAGTGGCGATTTTTGACGGTTTTTTGGCGGGAATTGTCTTTTTAAACTCAAAAATTCGAATTCTAATCCATATTTTCCCTCCAAAAATGAAGTAAAACTCTACCAATTTCATTCCTATGGCATCCAATTCCTCTGATAATCCCAGAATGCGAGTTTTCAATAGGTGGAAGTTTATTAGTGTAGAAGTGCAACGAATCTTCAACAAGTTGCTGACGAAGAAAAGATTAATCAAAGAACGAGGATTCGTGAATCGCAGATTGAATAATTCCATGATGGATATTGAAGAAACGATAGTACGGCAAAGATGGGAAGTGTTGTGCTACACTACTACCGCCGTAGTGGTTCAAGTAGTAAAAGAATTTTATGCAAATTTACATGGAATCAACCAAGGAGTTGTTTATGTGCGAGGAAGATGGATCACTTTCACTCCTGCATGGATCAACAAATTATATATGATAGAAAATGTTCTTGTCTGCCACTATTCCAATTTCATCCCAAAGAGAAACCAGATGAATGAAACTTATCAGTATTTAAAGGACGAAACTGACGATTCAGAAATAAGAGAAAACGGGTATCTTAGTTTTTCTGCAACACTCCTGAATCCCATTTCTAAACATTGGCACTTTTTCATTTCTGCGAAACTGTTACCGACAATGAAGATACATAAAGTTTCTAAAGAAAGTGTCATTTTGAATTACTACATCCAAAGGGGACTGCCGATTGACATTGGATCTATAATTTTGAAGTCGGATTTGGGCATGATCGTTCACGGATCAACTTATGGGCTTGGACACCCCTCCACAATTTTCTCACTTTGCAGTCAGCTCCAAGTATCTTATGAAAATTGGGAAATGGTACTGCTACCTTGGAAGCCTTTGGATCTAACTAAAATATTCTCATCATTTGAAGATGAAAATGACATGGCCATGATAGTTGATCAATCATCTCAGAATTCACTATCAGTTCAACCCTTAGTCCCTGATAAGTCTCTAGTGATCCTGCGCTGAATCAAGAAGTTGGAAAAGGAGGTATAAAATGTCATGAATGCAATTAATAATATCTCTGATTTCTTCGATCATCTGGACTGGAGGATGAAGGAAGATTTCCAACATTCTGGATATTTAGAAGATAGTTTGATACGACTGATGAGGAGGATGAAATTAATTGAGGAGGATTCTACTGAAGAATTTCCATTCCAACCATTCTACAACCTCTTCATTAATGTGCAATCAATGGGCAATCTCAGAGGAGAATCGAGTACTGAGTTTGAAGATTAGTAGATTTATCTTACTACCTATATGTCTATCTATGTATTTTGATTTGAACTTTGTAGTTGTTTTGCTTTAGAATCATGCTTATATATCTCTGTATAGTTGACGATATTTTTTGTATTTGCTTTGCTTTAGAATTATGCTTATAGATCTCTCTATAGTTGAGACTAAGCATATGATGTTTTCTCTATGTATTTCGATTTGAACTTTGTATTTGCTTTGCTTTAGAATTATGCTTGTAGATCTCTCTATAGTTGAGACTAAGCATAGGTTGTTTTGTCTCAGCGTTTTGAGTGTTGTGGCTTGGATTGCGACGCTGAATTAATGTATTGAGGTTGAGAAATATAGAATTATGCTTATAGATCTCTGTATAGTTGAGACTAAGCATAGGATGTTATGTTTTCAGCTTTAGAATTATGTTTATAGATCTCTGTATAGTTGAGACTAAGCATAGAATGTTTTGTTTTCAGCAATTTGAGTGTTGTGGCTTGGATTGCGACGCTGAATTAATGTATTGAGGTTGAGAAAATACCAAACTTAAGTGTGTTATGTAACGTATATTGTACCCCATGGAATTTATATATATAAAGTGATGTTTTGTGTTGTGAAATTTTATATGCGCTAAGTACATCATTTAGCTACTTAAAATTATGTCTATAATGATTAAACGGATGTCGTTTAGGCTTGGAATTGATCGAAATCTCAAAAATCTGGAATTTGGACAAAATCAATAGAGCCCGCCGAAGGCGCCCTCGACGCCGCCGACAGCGAGATTTTCCCAAGACTTAGAATTAAAATTCCAATTAAGCACGCCAACGGCGCCATCAACCCCACTGACGGCAAGCTCATGAAAAACACCTTTAACTGCAATTTTGACCAGTCAACAGCCACTATTCATCACCCCCTTCCTCCTAAAAATGTCATTTTTGACTAAGGGCTTGAAAGATCTTGGATTTGGAGGCAATTTTAAGGCTTTTTGACACCGGATTTGATCATCTTTAGGTAACAGCTTCACTCTAAGCTAAAAATATTTGATTTCCACCATGAATTTCTCCCACATTGAGGAGATCTAAAAAATTTGGGAATGTAAAGAAAATTTGGGAAGAGATTCNAAACTTTCTGGAGTAGAATTTGGAGATGAGGAATAGGTTTATCTTATGAAACCCATTAGTAAAGCTAATTTAAGGACTTATGAATCCCATGAGAAATGGAGAACTGGAGTAGAAGTCAAGAACCTTCTACTAGTAGAGATGTCTCCTCTACAAGTTATGACCTTCCACCTTCTAGTTTCCCTACCCTCTCTGATTTGATGAATGAGTTTACCTTGCAGTGGAAGAGCATAGAATTGATAGGTGAAAGGATTGGAGGTTTAGAACCCCGACATGATTATGATAGTGAGTACCTGCAAAGGAATTCAAATTTTGAGGTAGCTTATTATGAAGCTCAGGCCCGACACTACAGAGGTGAGTCTGATGTTACATTTCCTGAGTGCCTCCGATATACTCAGTATCAACCCAATCCACCTGCTGATCAAGGCGATGAAGATATAGCTTGGGATTTTGATATAGAATGAAATTGATGTACTTATGTTTGTATTTTTATTTTATGTAGTCTGTTTGTAATAGAAATGGATGTTTATGTATTTGCACTTTCATTTTTATTATTATGTAGTACTTGAATGATTTTAATTTTGTTATAAAGTTAGTGTTATAGTTAACTATGCATGTGTAGTTTAATAGATGTTGAGTAGTATTGTGAATTTTATTGTAATGTGATTTTTATTTTGCAATTTTATTTGTCTTGTTAGTATTGTGTTTGTGTTAGGAAATATTATGCTTAGTTAATATTTCAGTTTTATACTTATTTCAAATTTCATTACCTAGAAATTCCTCTAATGATTTATATGTGTAGAAAGCTCCTAATATTACAGACCCGGTGAAGTAAAAATTTAAGAAGGCCTGCAAAAATTTCAGAATGATAAAAATGCCTATAATACTAAAAATGATTTATATTTAGAGTTTTTCTTTCCACCTGTATTATTTCATATTTAAAAATTTAAGTTTAGGGAATTTTTCTTTCCACCTGTATCATTTCATATTGAAAAATTTAAGTTTGGGGGAGGGAAGAAGAGACTGCAAAAATTTCAGAATGATGAAAATGTCTAAAATACTGAGGTATGATTTATATTTAGAGTCCACTGTATTATTTCATATTTAAAAATTTAAGTTTGGGGGAGGGAAGAAAAAGATTAACTGTTAGGTGTTCTCTATTCAATATTTTCAAAAATTATTTATATGATTTCATGTAGTGAATTTAATTTAGGTAACTATATTTTTGTTACTATTTAAATATTATAGTAGATTTAAAGAAATATTTTTGTAATGAAAATTAATTTTTGTAACTTAAGATATTAGGTATAAGAGAATAAGATTATAGTTAACTGTTTAAAGTAAAGTAAACTATATTCTGAAGTATTAAGAATCTAGAAATTCGTTTGAGAAGAAAAGATTTGGGCTCAATGATGTAAAAACTATGAAATATATATAAGGTAAAGAAATGTTTTANAAGTGCATACAAGATCGAGTTTTTGAAAGTCCGGGAGGAGAAATCGAACGAGTTATTGCCGAGCGGAGGTGGTAAAACTTTTGTTACACCACCAACAAAGCGGATGCAAATTTTGTGAAGGAGTTTTATGCCAATGTGATTTATTCTAATGAAAGAATCATTCAAGTGCGTGGATTCCCTATTGAATTTACTTCTGCCCGCATCAACACTTTTTATGAAGTCCCAGACTCTTACAGCTGCCAATATGAATCCTTTAGTACAATGAAAGGGCCCCTCAATGATGTGATCAACTTTCTCACTGATGGGAAAGGAACATAGAAGATAAATCAGCGAGAACAGGTAAATTTTTCTACTTCCATGCTGAATGCCATATTAAACAATGAGAACGGGAAAATTTTTCTGCTTCCATGTTGAATGCCACCTCTAAGGCGTGTCTATTTCATTTCCTCTACTCTGTTACCGACCTATCACCATAGTGAGGTAACTAGAGATAGAGTTATTTCATTTCCTCTACTCTGTTACCAACCTATCACCATAGTGAGGTAACTAGAGATAGAGTTATTCTATGGAAGATAAAGCAGCGAGAACGAGTAAATTTTGTTGCTTCCATGTTGAATGCCACCTCTAAGGCGTGACACTATTTCATTTTCTCTACTCTGTTACCGACCTATCACCATAGTGAGAGAACTATAAATGTGGAGAGAATAATTCTTAAGAATATATTGACTACAGCGAGGAGTGAGACTAGTGGAGGTCTAGGACGTCCTGGACTTATTTATGCAATTTGCAAACTTTCTGGAGTAGAATTTGGAGATGAGGAATAGGTTTATCTTATGAAACCCATTAGTAAAGCTAATTTAAGTTCTGGAGTGAAAAGTGGAGATGAAGAATGGGTTTATCCTATGAAACCCATTAGTAAAGCTAATTTGAAGACTTTTCCCATGAGAAATGGAGAATTGGGAGTAGAAGTCAAGAACCTTCTACTAGTAGAGATGTCCCTGATGAAGAATTGGTTTACCTTATGAGAACCACTAGTAAGGCCAATTTAAAAACCTATGAATCTAAATGGAGAACTGGAAGTAGAAGTCAAGAACCTTCTACTAGTAGAGATGTCCCCTCTACAAGCTATGACCTATCCTATGAAACCCATTAGTAAAGCTAATTTGAAGACTTATGAATCCCATGAGAAATGGAGAAAAGATGAGGAATGGGTTTACCCTATGAAACCCATTAGTAAAGTTAATTTGAAAACTTATGAATTCCATGAGAAATGGAGAACTCTATGAAACCCATTAGTAAAGTTAATTTGAAGACTTATGAATCCCATGAGAAATGGAGAACTATTATGAAACCCATCAGTAAAGCTAATTTAAAGACATATGAATCTCATGAAAAATGGAGAACTTGGAAAGTCAAGAACCTTCTACTAGTAGAGATGTCCCCTCTATAAGTTATGACCTTCCACCTTCTAATCAAGAACCTTCTACTAGTAGAGATGTCTTCTACAAGTTATGACCTTCCACCTTCTAGTTTCCCTACCCTCTCTGATTTGATGAATGAGTTTACCTTGCAGTGGAAGAGCATAGAATTGATAGGTGAAAGGATTGGAGGTTTAGAACCCCGACATGATTATGATAGTGAGTACCTGCAAAGGAATTCAANATCAGTAACCAAGCATAGGATTAGTCAATGTTCTTTATGCCTGGATCAAATGTGCAGATTCAGTAAACAAGCGTAGGATTAATCAATGTTCTTTATGCCTGGACCAAAGGGTAACAAATAACGCAGATTCAGTAAACAAGTGTAGGATTAGTCAATGTTTTTTATGCCTGGACCAAAGGGTAAAGAATAGTCAGTAAACAAGCGTAGGATTAGTCAATGTTCTTTATGTCAGGACCAAAGGGTAAAGAATAGGTGCCTATTTGGCACAATATAATTTGAACCAATTCACTTTATCCATTCACTATAATTTCTTGACAGGGAGAAACTATTGGCACAATATAAATTGAACTAATTCATTTTATCCATTCACTATAATTTCTTGACAATAATATAAATTGAACTAATTCATTTTATCCATTCACTATAATTTCTTGACAAAGAGAAGGATGCTTTCTTATATATCATTTGGCACAATATAATTTGAACTGATTCACTTTATCCATTCACTATAATTTCTTGACAAGGTGTAGGATTAGTCAATGTTCTTTATGCTTGGACCAAAGGGTAAAGAATATTTAGCCGCAGAATCAGTAACCAAGCATAGGATTAGTCAATGTTCTTTATGCCTGGACCAAATGATTAGTCAATGTTTTTTATGCCCGGACCAAAGGGTAAAGAATAGGTATGCTCCTATTTGGCGCAATATAATTTGAACTGATTCACTTTATCCATTCACTATAATTTCTTGACAAGGAGAATGATTCCAATGTTCTTTATGCCTGGACCCAAGGGTAAAGAATAGGTATGCTCCTATTTGACACAATATACATTTGAACTAATTCACTTATCCATTCACTATAATTTCTTGACAAGGAGAAGGATGATTTCTTATATATTGAATATCACAGTCCATTCACTATAATTTCTTGACAAGGAGAAGGATGTTTTCTTATATATTGAATATCACATTAAAAACCTCAATCCATTCAATATAATTTCTTGACAAGGAGAAGGATGCTTTCTTAGATATTGAATATCACAAATTAAACCTCCATTCACTATAATTTCTTGACAAGGAGAATGATGTTTTCTTATATATTGAATATCACATTTGAACTTCACTATAATTTCTTGACAAGGAGAAAGATGCTTTCTTATATATTGAATATCACATTAAAAACCTCATTAGCTATAATTTCTTGACAAGGAGAATGATGTTTTTTCGTATTGAACTCACATTAGATCATTTCACTATAATTTCTTGACAAGGAGAAGGATGCTTTCTTATATATTGAATATCACATTTAAACCTTACATTTCCTGTGGGATCGATATCTTGGACTCCATTAGAGCCCTATATTACTTGAGCGATACGTATACTTATATTGACAAATTTGACTTTAACATTATTGAATATTATATTTATACATCTTAATCAAATCAGACACTTCTATAAAGTCGTGATAGAGTCTTTGGACGTCGTTGCTGGAAATTAAATCTTCTAGTAGCGCCATCAAATTCTTGTATTTATCGATTTACAAAAAAACCGGTCAATATCTTGGTGGGTCCTTAGGAGTTTAATTAAGGATGATTTCTTCAAGCAAAACATATTAAGTTTAGTAGATCTCTGAGGTATCCAAAAGATCTAGAGAAAGAAGCAGGTCTGTGCTACTTTCTCGCTACCTGGTGGAAAATCCCGAGTTCTTTTAAACTTATTATGTTGCTTAATAATTCATCCTTTAAATACTATGAGAGCTTAGTGAGCATTGATGTCTCAATTATCCCTAAGAATAGGTTAATTATCACTCGTAATTCAATTTAAGAATTATGTGGGTGAAGACCCTTAAAGAGGCAAGTTTAAGAGACTTAGTCAAATTTTGACTTGAGCTTGTAGTGTTTGAAAGATGTTTTAATTTTCAAAGATGTTTAATTTTCTAATATGTATTTAAATGAAACTTGATTTAGTCTAAGTTACTTTTAAGCCCTTAACATTTTAGTGAGTGTCTTAGTCATTGCAATTGAAATTGACCTATAAGTGATGGTGATGATTCATGTTTTTGTTTTTTTTTTTTTCATCAAATAGGGAGATTAAATTAGTGAGTTATTAACACTCAAAATCATACCCCTAAATCTAGGATCATTTAATCGACTAGATTCCCAAATTTATGTAATTTAAGGAAATTGCAAATTTATCCTTTTTTAATTAGGACAAGTGAGGTTGGTTTCTACCAATTAACCCCTTGTGTTTCAAACATCCAAATATGTTAATTAGAATCAAATATTTCCCATTTCCTTTTCCGAAATTAGTCCTAAATGTTAATTAAGACTAAATTTCCAAAATTACACATTTGCCCCTAAGGCTCTATCACATCATAATTCATCAAATTTAATCCAAATGACTTTGGAAGTTTTATCCTACCTCACTCATGGGTTAATTGAGACATCAAAAGAGAAAGTGTGATTTTTCAAAATTTAATTTATTTATATAATTAATTTTAATGCAAAAATAGGATTTTTCAAACTTGACCAGGATAAACTCTGATCCCTTCAAATTTTTATTGCAACTAGGCTTAAACTAGTGAAGCCTTTGGACCAAATTTTATAATTTTTTGAAATGCATTTGAATTTTAATAATTATTTTAAGTTCTAGAGTGTTTATTAATTATAAAATAGTTTAAATGTGGAAAATTAAGTTTTATATTTTTATTAAATCTATCTGATGTTAACAAATGTAGAGAAACAAATTTCAAATTTTTCTATTTTTTTAATTATTAGTATTATTTTAATAAAAAAACTATTTTTAACCTTTAAAAATTATTTTAAGCTTCAAAATTCAATATCTTTATTTAGAAAATCAGGAAAAATATCCCAATTATTCCTAAGTGCTTAGGAAGCAATTTAAATTATTTCCATAAATTTTCTTATTTTTGTGATTTTTATCATTTTTTAATTATTTTAAATATTTAAAATAGGCTAAAAATGAAGTTTTTATTTTTACTTCAAATTTATTTTTATAAAATTTCTATAATCACAGAGAACACTAAAAAGTAAGTTTTTACTTTTTCAAGTTATATTTTAATTATTAAAAATCATTTTAGTGTAAAAAATGTTAATTAACTTGAAAAATCAATTTAAGATATTAAATGAGCTCTAAATGTTTTGAAATTTTTATGGGGAGTTCTCTGGAGTTTATATTTTGGTGGAGACTAAAAATTAAGTCATTTAGATGACTATGTTACCCAAAATTAATTTTCATTGTGTTCTAGGGTTGGTGAAGATTAAGTGTATTCTTAATGACTTGACTTATAAAATTATTTACAAAGGATCCAATATGTTTTAGGGTTGGTGAACCTTCCAAAATTTTCTTGGAATTTTCTAATCAACATAATAATTATCATAATTAATTTATGCAAATAATAGACATAAACTTGAAAAATATGGATCTCTGTCTAGGGACCTCCTCTGACTTAGAAAAAATCAGAAGATATCCCTTAAGACAGAGGCAACAACATGTTAAAATTTCAATCCACGGTGATATGCCTATATGCATGGATAATCAAAACATTCAAATCAGTTTTTAATTAATTAAAAATCAAATATGCATCACAAGGACTTAAAATTATTTCCACATAATTCTCCTCTATTCACTGAGTAAGAGAGTATTTTTATTTTATTTTTATGATTTTTCTACACCATGATATGAATTTTTAAAGCTAGGGCTATTTATTTAAAAACGAAGATCCCTATTTTTCTATTTAAACGAGCGGCGCTGACTCTATCCTTAGCAGCTCTGAAGGCACGCATGGCGCACTCTGGTTGGACGCCTCCGTCCACGTAGCCGCTAACTCGGCCTGCGGTTCATGTAAGGAAGCGATGTCCGGCTCGATCTCCTCCGTTCATCCGATACACGCGCGATCAGACGACTCCCCGTCATGGTCTCCGATAGAGTGATACCGTGACCATCCACACTAAAACCTAAGATCTCTGTCTAGACTCAACCGAAACACTTCGGATTTGATCCTATGGACTCGTCTAAGTGAGACAAGCATATCCATTCAGTAATCATACAAATAAATCAAGCCTAATCAAATGGAGAATCAAAATAGGCTCGGGAGGAAGAGAAGATCAATACCTGGCTCTGGGAAGTGAAGCCTCAATCAAAGGTGCTCGGCACGTTTGTTGGGGTCCAAGGACGCTAGGGATTAAGCCTATGGTTGTGGTGCAAAGCCTAGGTAAGAATTTGACTAGGCCTGATTTTAGGTGTTGGTCTAAAGCTATGTTAGGGGCTCTGTGGAAGGGGAACTTGATGGGGCATTTTCTTCTCTCACTGTGATGAAGGTGTGGGTAAGTTTAATTTGATTTTTGTGGAGTGTAGGAGTGCAATGAGCTCTGTTCTTGTTTTAGGCAGAGATTCAAGCTCAAAATTGGGCTCCGGCAAGGGGATTCAGGGCAATGTGGTGGTTAGATTGCACTTAGGAGGTCTCAAAGAGGCTTTGGGATCAATTTGGGGAAGTCTCTTAGAGGAAATTTTAGCACACCTCCCATGGCCGTGGAGGTGAGTTTTTAGAAAAATGGCTAAGGGGTGGCTTTCAAGGCCAATGTTTGTGTTTGTTGTGATGCTTAGGTGGAGGGCAGAGGAGCTCTATCATTCAATTTGGGTGAGGTGGCCTCTGGGTTTGATGTGGGTGAAGTTCAAGAGGAGGTGTACCTTGATTTTGGCTTCTCTAGCCACTAGGCCGGTTGGCCATGGCAGGGGGAGGTGGCTAGGAGCTTAGGGAACCCAGGGGAATATGTCACAGCAATTTATTGCAATGAGGTATTGCTTTGGCAAAGATATCTTAAGCCTAATCAAGAATGGAAATCAAAACCCTTAATTTGAGGGACCCTTAGTCCATGGCTCATCTAGCTTGTTTTAGATGGTTTTTGGCTCAGTCTTAGGGTCCAACTAATGGCTGTGGTGGAGATAATTTGATGGCTTTAGGGTGGTTAGGGTACATTTTGTGCATGGGTCCAAGTGGGTGCAAATGACCAAAATTTGGGTTTGGGCTAGGCTAGCCATGTTATTTGGCCTAATTAATTATTTTATTTGGCATAGGTGATTGTAAGGAACAATTTTGGTGAAGGATGGAAAGGGCTTTGAGTTCAATTGGATGGTCAATTTGGAGGAATTTTGAAATTTGATCAATTTGGGCAAATTGGGCTAGGTTTGGGTCTAGGTTGGCCTAGCCTTGGGTCAGGTCCAAATTGATTATTTTAAATGGTCAATAGTGATCTCATGAAGAGTTTTCAACATAAATTGGGTGCAAATTTTGGGGTTAAGGCATTCAATTTGATGAGATTAGGTCATGTGGCCAAAATTGAGGCTTTGATCTAAATCACAATTGGGCTCAAAGGATGGACAAATTGGGCTTGGATGTGATCTATATTGGTTGTATCAAGGGAGAATTTGAGTTTAGAATTGAAATTGGGGAAAATTGAGATCAATTTGATAGACATTTGAGGTAGATTTGGGAAAAAATGGATCTGTAAAAGGCAATTTGGGGTTTTGGTCAAGGATGGTCAAATTGGCCAAATTAGGTTATGTGGTAGTTGAGGAAAATGAAATTAGAAATATTTTGGAGGTTTTGGGAATTTTTGGGATTTGTTTGGAATTTTTAAAATTTTTTGCTAAGGAGGGGTATTTTGGTGATTTTGGGTAGTTTGGATATTTTGAAAGGTTTTGAAATAATTTTTGAACCAATTTGGGTATTTTGGGTAAATTTGGGAATTTTGGCCAAATTTGGGGTCCCAATGGTATTTAGGTAATTTGGGGGAGTTTATGGGCAAAAGGCTAAGTTGGATATTTTGGTAGAGTTGGAGTGCAAACCACCATCAATAAGCCATAGATCAATTGAAACCCCATTTTGGGTCTTCTATGTAGTGGTCTTAGCTAAACCCTAGCCTAAGGCTTGGGTTTAGGGGACCACCTACATGAGTCTCCCAAAAGTATCAAAGGACCAAAGCTTAGAAGTTTAAGTTTAGGATTGTGAGTGATTGTGAGTGCAAATATGTACCTTAAGCCCTAGA
>JXCR01125780.1:101216-136763 GCA_002079205.1 Phalaenopsis hybrid cultivar | reverse complement strand
CAAGGAGGAAGAAATCTCTCACTTTCCCTCCACTCTTACAATATCTCAAAGAATTCCTCACACTTTAAACTCTCTACACTTGTTTCACACTTCAATTTTGAGTCTTCCCCCCTTTCAAAACCTATCTAAAATCCATGACCTCCCTGATTTTTGGACAAAATCTTCTTTTAAAGTTGTGGATGAGCTTTCCCATGAGTTGCCTAAGCATCCCTTCAAAATTTGTCCTCATCCAAAGCTAAGTTGGTATAACCGCAGAGCTTGCCGTCAGCGGCCTCAAGAGCACCGTCGGCGGACCTTCTTAATGAATTAATTCTGCAATATCAGAAAAATCTCGCCGTCGGCGGGGTCGATAGCACCGTCGGCACCCTAGTTCAATTCTACACATTTTGGTCCTTTTCGCTCCAAATTTGCTCCTTTTTGCATCTTTTTACTCCAATGACCCTAATTCATCATTCCTGCAAAAAAAACATCAAAAATACCTTTCTTTAAAGTGAAATATTATCAAAAACAATATAAAATATGTATGAAAATCTCAATATATTTTCCTTTGGACAAAATACCCCAAACTTAACTATTACTTGTCCACAAGTAATTTTAGTACTACATAAAAGTTATGATCTACTGTAGTAAAATTTTAATTCAGAAATATTATAAGTTTGATTTAAATAAATATCTTATTGAGATTTTCAGAAAAATTTCAAGTAATTGAATTAACTATGTAGCCAAAAGATTATCTAGTCATTAAGTTTAAGAGTTCTACTCTTCTATTCATTTCAAGAATTTCTATATGTTGCAATATTAAGTCACTTAAAATATTTAAAAAGATATGAACTCATGAGAACACTACTAGTAAAAGATCTAATCCATAAATATAAGTTCAGGAATGTATTTAGGTTTTCAAACACTACTAGTAAAAGATGCTAATCCATAAATATAAGTTCAGGAATGTATTTAGGTTTTCCTTTTAGGTAACTACTAGTAAAGATACATCCATAAATATAAGTTCAGGAATGTAATTAGGTTTTCCCTTTAGGTAGGTCCAGTGAAGCAAATTTTTGATTAGGCATATCCTCAAGCTTCTCCTCACTTTCATAATATTTTTTTTTCTTTTCTCCTTTTCATTTGGATTGCTTTCAATCCTATATATTTTTCTTTTTTTTTCAGGGATTGTTTTCAATCCTTTATTTTTTCCTTTTTTAAGTGAGGATTACTATATCTGGATAGCCTTTAATGATTTTGAACATCACTTTTTTTCCCTTAAATTTGAAACTCAAAGCATTCCTTTACCCTATAAATATTTCATGGCCTTTACATCATTAATTCCCAATCTTTTCTTCTCAAATAAATTTCCAGATTCTTAATACTTCAAAATATAATTTCCTTTACTTTAAATAGTTAACTATAATCTTATTATTTTATACTAAATATCTTAAGTTACAAAATTAATTTTCATTACAAAATTATTTCGTTAAATATACTATAATATTTAAATAGCTACCAAAATATAGTTACCTGAATTAAGTTCACTACATAAAATCATATAAATAATTTTTTAAAATAATTAAATAAAGGACATCTAATAGTTAATCTTTTTCTTCCCTCCACTAAACTTAAAATTTTCAATATAAAATAATACATGTGGAAATAAAAATTATAAATATAAGTCATACCTCAGTATTTTAAGAATTTTCATCATTCTGAAATTTTTTCTGAAATTTTTTCAGGCCTTCTCAAAATTTCTACTTCACCTAATCTGTGATATTAGGGGAGCTTTCTACACATATAAATTATTAGAGAAATTTCTGGGTAATGAAATTTTGAAATAAGTATAGAACTAAAACATTAAACAAGCACAACATTTCCTAACACAACCACAATACTAAACAAAACAATTTAAAATGCAAAATAAAAATCACATTACATTACAATTCACAATACTACTCAATATCTATTAAACTACACATGCAAATTTAACTATAACACTAGCTTTATAACAAAAATTAAAATTATCCAAGTACAACAAAATAATAAAAAAAGTCCAAATACACAAACATCCATTTCTATTACAAAAAGATTACATAAATAAAAGTACAAGTACAAGTACATCAATTACTATCAAATATCAAAATCCCAAACTATGTCTTCATCGCCTTGATCAGCAGGTGGATTGGGTTGATACTGAGTATATCGGGGGCACTTAGGAAAAGTAACATCAGACTCACTTCTGTAGTGTTGGGCCTGAGTTTCATAATAGGCTACCTCAAAATTTGAATGCCTCTGAAGGTGCTCACTATCATAATTGTATCAACGTTATAAACTTTCAATCCTTTCATTTATTAACTCTATGCTCTTCCGCTACAAGGTCAACTCATTCATCAAATCAGTGAAGGTAAGGGAACTAGAAGGTGGAAGGTCATAACTTATAGAGGAAGCATCTCTATTAGTAGAAGGTTCTTAACTTCTACTCTCAGTTCTCCATTTCTCATGGGATTCATAAGTTTTTAAATTGGCCTTACTAATGGGTTTCATAGGGTAAACCCATTCTTCATCTCCAATTTTCACTCCAGAAAGTTTGCAAATTGCATAAATAAGGCCAGGATGTCCTAGACCTCCACTTGTCTCATTCCTTGCCGTAGTCAATAAATTCTTAAGAATAATTCTCACCACATTTATAGTTCTAATATTATGAATACAGAATTTCAAAATAGCTCTATCTCTAGTTACCTCACTATGGTGATAAGTCGATAACAGAGTAGAGGAAATGGAATAGTGCCACGCCTTAGAGGTGACATTCAACATGGAAGCTGAAAAATTTACCTGTTCTCATTGCTTTATCTTCCACGTTCCTTTCCTATCAGTGAGAAAGTTGATCACATCATTCAGGGGGCCTTCCATCGTACTAAAGGATTCAAATTGGTAGTTATAAGAGTTTGGGACTTTGTAAAAGGTGTTGATGCCGGCGGCAGTAAATTCAACAGGAAATCCTCACACTTGAATGATTCCATCTTTAGAATAGATTACGTTGGCGTAGAGCTCCTTCAAAACCCTTGCATCAGCTTTATTAGTGGTGTAACAAAAGTTTTCCCACCTCCGCTCGGCAATAGCTCGTTCAATTTCTCCTCCCGGACTTTCAAAAACTCGATCTTTTATACACTTCTTTCCTTTAAATATTAAAGTAAATCTTGTTTGAGCCATCACATTGACGAAGTGAGACTCGTCAAACTCAACTCGTCTTTTTTGTCGTGGAGCCATTTTAATCTAATCAAATTATAGAAAAATTCCAAAAATTACTTTAAATATGCAAATCATGGCTTCCAATGGTAATTTCCAAAAATTACTTCAAATATGCAAATCATGGCTTCCAATAGTAATTCTAAGAGTTCAACACTGAGATCCATGAATTTCTTCCTAAATTTTCTTTACATTCTCAAAATTTTTGAATCTCCTCAATGTGGAAGAAATCCATGGTGAAAATCAATTTTTTTTAGTTTAGAGTGAGGTTCTTTACCTAGAGATGATCAAATCCGGTGTCAAAAAGCCTTGAAATCGCCCCAAATCCAAGATCTCTCAAGCCCTAGGTCGAAAATTGTGAGATCTTTCAAGCCCTAGGTCGAAAATGACATTTTTAGGAGGAAGGGGATGATGAATAGTGGTTCAAGCCCTAGGTCAAAAATGGCATTTTTAGGAGGAAGGGGATGATGAATAGTGGCGGTTGATTGGTCAAAATCACGTTTAAAGGTGTTTTTTTGCGAGCTCGCCATTGGCGGGGTCAAGGGCAACATCAGTGAGCCTCTGTATTTATTTTTCCTGGACTCCCAAAAAAAACCCGTCGTTGGCAGCGTCGAGGGCGTCGTCGGCGCCCAAGGCAAAAATTGCACTATTTTGCTTTGATCCGAATGTGTTCCAATTTTTCTCTATTGATCCAATTTTTATGATGATTCAAGGGTAAATAAGAGTAGTATAGATTAATACTACCGCAAACTAACAATAATTTCAAATAAAAACTACTATAATCTTGATAAAAACAAAGATAAATATGGGTTGCCTCCCAATAAGCGCTTGGTTTAACGTCTTCAGCTCGACCTATTCAAGTGTCATTCAGGTTGACTGATCATTAAAACCTCTTTAAAATTTGGTCTTTTAACCTCAAAATGTAGTTTTAATCTTTGTCCATTTACTTTAAATCTATTTTCAGTTTTCTGATCTTCAATTTCAACAGCTCCGTAAGTATAAACTTGAGTCACAATAAAGGGTCATAACCAACGAGACTTCAATTTCCTAGGAAATAACTTCAGCCTAATGTTGTAAGGCAAAACTTCTTATCCTGGTTCAAAGCTCTTTTGGTTAATCTTCTGATCATACCATATATTTAGTTTCTCTTTATAAATTTTGTCATTATAATAAGATTCATTTCTTAATTCTTCCAATTCATTTAATTGTAACAATCTCTTCTTACCAGCATATTAATCTTTCGATCATGCCATAACTTTAGCTTTTCCTTATAAATTCTATCATTATCATAAGATTGATCATGCCATAACTTTAGTTTCTCCTTATAAATTCTATCGTTATCATAAGATTCATTTCCTCTTCCAATTCATTTAATTGTAACAATCTCTTCTTACCAGCATCTTTCAAATTATAATTGAAATCTTTAATCCATAACTTTAGTTTCACCTTATAAATTCTGTCGTTATCATAAGATTCATTTCTTAATTCTTCTAACTCATTTAATTGTAACAATCTCTTCTTACTAGCATCTTTCAAATTATAATTGAATTCTTTAATTGCCCAATATGATTTATGCTCCAATTCTACTGGTAAGTGACAAGTCTTTCCAAAAATTAGTCTGTAAGGAGTCAATCCAATAACTCCAATTCTACTGGTAAGTGACAAGTCTTTCCAAAAATCATTCTGTAAGGAGTCATTCCAAAAGGAGTTTTATAAGGAGTCCTGTAAGCCCATAATGTTGTATCAGTATAGTGGACCAATCTACTCTACTAGGGTTTACTATCTTTTCAAGTATTTATTTAATATCCCTATTAGAAACTTCAGCTAACCCACTGGTTTAAGGATGATAGGCAGTAGATATTCTATGAATAATATTAAATTTTTCTTCCAATCTCTGAATATATTTATTCCTAAAATGGGATCCTCCGTCAGTGATAATCATTTTAGGCATTTCGTATCTATGTAAAATATATTTCATTAAAAATCTTGAAACACTTTTGGCGTCACAACGAGGTAAAGATTGTGCTTCAATCCACTTAGAAACCTAGTCCACAATAAATAACATGTATAAGTTCCCAAATGAAGGAATAAATTGTCCCATAAAATCTAATCCCCAAACATCAAAGATCTAAACTTCTAACATGAAATTCAGAGGCATTTCAGTTCTTCTAGATATATTTCCTACTCGTTGACATCAATCACAAATTTTTATGTATCTTAACATAAAGATAGTAGGCCAATAAAATCCAGCTTGTAAAATTTTATAAGCAGTTTTATCAAACATCTCTAAAGATAGTAGGCCAATAAAATCCAGCTTGTAAAATTTTATAAGCAGTTTTATCTATCCCAAAATGTCCTCCAAATTTAGAATCATTACATTTTTGAATGATTAGCCCCGTTTCTTCATAAGGTACACATCTTCTCATAATCAGATTCTTACATTTTTTATATAAATAAGGCTCATCCCAAAAATATGCTTTCACATCATGAATGAATTTCCTTTGTTGTTGCAATGTCTGCATAGGTGGCAAAATATCACTTACCCAAAAATACGCCTTTGTTGTTGCAATATCAGCCTAGGTGGCAAAATATCACTTATAATATAGTGAATGAATTTCCTTTGTTGTTGCAATGTCAGCATAGGTGGCAAAATATCACTTACAATGTAGTTAACAAACCATGACATTTTCCACTCATTAATATTATAAAGTTGTTCATCAGGGAAACTGTCTGTAATTTAATTATCAGTGTCAGATAATTCATGATTTTCTAATCTTGACAAACGATCAGCAATTTTTTATCAGTTCCCTTTCTATCAATAACCACAAGATCAAATTCTTGCATCAATAGTATCCATCTTATCAGTTCCCTTTCTATCAATAACCACAAGATCAAATTCTTGCATCAAAAGTATCAATCTAATCAGTTCCCTTTCTATCAATAACCACAAGATCAAATTCTTGCATCAAAAGTATCCATCTAATCAACATATCAATACAAGATCAAATTCTTGCATCAATAGTATCCATCTAATCAACCTTGGTTTAGCATCCTTCTTTCGCATCAACAAATTCTTGCATCAAAAGTATCCATCTAATCAACCTTGGTTTGACATCCTTCTTTTGCATAAGATTCTTGCATCAAAAGTATCCATCTAATCAACCTTGGTTTGACATCCTTCTTTTGCATCAGATTTTTAATAGCAGATTGATCAGTATGCACAACACATTTAGCTCCAATTAAATAAGATCTGAATTTATCTAAAGCATATACAATGGTCAGTAACTCTTTTTCAGTGGCAGTATAATTAATTTGTGGATCATTGAGAGTTTTACTAGCATAGTATATAACTTTAAAAATCTTTTCATACATTTGTCCATGGACAACCTCGAGTTTTACTAGCGTACTATATAACTTTAAAAATCTTTTCATACTTTTGTCCAAGAACAGCTCCAATAACATAAATCACTAGCATCACACATCAGTTCAAATGGTTTCTCCCAGTTAGGTGAAACTATAATAGAGCTGTGATTAATTTTTCCTTTAATAACTCAAAGACATTTAAACATCTTTCAGTAAATTCAAATTTCTTATCCTTTTCTAAAAGTTGGCATAAAGGTTTGGTAATTTTTTAAAAATATTCAATAAAATGCCCGTAAAATCCAACATGTCTAAGAAAACTCTTAAGAAGTGTTAGTTTAGATATAACTTGAATTTTTAGAGGGTCTGCTTCCATACCATCTTCTGAAATTTTATGCTCTAATACAATTCCTCCTACAACCATAAATTGACATTTCTCCTAATTTAGAACTAGATTAGTTCTTTCGCATAACTCCAAAACTTTTTCAAGATAATTTAAGCATGTGTCAAATGATGTTCCAAATACAGAGAAATCATCCATAAATACTTCCAATCCATCATCAATTAATTTACTAAATATGGACATCATACATCTCTGGAATGTTGTAGGTGCATTACATAATCCAAAAGGCATTCTTCAAAAAGCAAAAGTTCCAAAAGGACTAGTAAATGTTATCTTTTCTTGATCTTCAGGAGCAATAAGAATTTGATGGTAACCG
Organism: Phalaenopsis hybrid cultivar; assembly: GCA_002079205.1. NCBI lineage: Eukaryota > Viridiplantae > Streptophyta > Magnoliopsida > Asparagales > Orchidaceae > Phalaenopsis > Phalaenopsis hybrid cultivar. Next base: position 129,453 of record JXCR01125780.1, on the reverse strand, counting down.
GTATATCCATCTAAAAAACAAAAATATTTGTGCCCAGCAAGTCTATCTACTATTTGATCTAAAAAGGGTAAAGGGAAATGTTCTTTCCTAGTGGCAGTTTTTAATTTTCTATAATCAATGCAAATTCACCACCCAGTAACTTATCTAATAAATATTAATTCATTATTTTCTTTTGTTTCAACAGTCACTCCTCATTTCTTAGGAACACAATGAATTTGACTTACCCACGCACTATCTGAAATAAGATATATAATTCCAGTGTCTAACCATTTCATAATTTCCTTCTTAATTACTTCTTTCATCATTGGATTTAATCTCCTTTGTAGATCAACTCTTGGTTTATATTGTTCATCTAATATAATTCTGTGCATACAGATTGAAGGACTGATTCCCTTAATATCAACTATGGTCCAACCAAAAGCTTTCTTATATCTTTTCAATATATCTAACAGTCTTTGCTCTTGCAGATCATTTAATTCTGAATATATAATAACTGATAATGTAGATGAGTCTCCCAAAAACACATACTTCAAGTGGCTCGGCAATACTTTCAACTCAAGTTCAGGTGGTTTAATATATGACGGAAATATATTAAGTGGCTAGGCAATATTTTCAACTCAAGTTCAGGTAGTTTTATAATTGACGGAAATAGATTCTTATCAGCATTTTTCCGTAATATCCAACATCTCAAATCTTTCCTGAACATAATCTAATTCTTCATTTTCTAATTCAACCAAATAACTTCATCACTCTCTTCAAATTGTTCTTTCTCTTCAAAATGTTCTTTAAAATGTTCTTTCAATAGATGTTCACTAATTTCAATGCGAAAACATTCATTATCTCTTTTAACAGTAGGGTATTTCATAGATTTTGCAATGTTAAATGTCACTTCTTGATAATTAACTCTCATAGTTAATTCACCTTTTTGAACATCTATCATAGCTTTTCCAGTAGCTAAAAGTGGTCTCCCTAAAATGATAGATATTTCTTTATCTTCCTTCATATCTAAAACAATGAAATCCACAAGAAAGATAAATTATCAACTTTTACTAACACATCTTCTATAACTCCCTTAGGATAAGTAACTGAACGATCCGCTAACTAAAGAGTTTATTTCTTTATCTTCCTCCATATCTAAAACAATAAAATCCATAGGAAAGATAAATTTATCTATAATTTCCTTATCTTTCTCCATATCTAAAACAATGAAATCCACAGGAAAGATAAATTTATCAACTCTTACTAACACATCTTCTATAACTCCCTTAGGATATGTAACTGAACGATCCGCTAACTGTAGAATTACTAACACATCTTCTATAACTCCCTTAGGATATGTAACTGAATGATCCGCTAACTGTAGAGTTACAAAAGTACCACATCTTCTATAACTCCCTTAGGATATGTAACTGAACGATCCACTAACTGAAGAGTTACAACAGCCCTTAGGATATGTAACTGAACGATCCACTAACTGTAGAGTTACAGAAGTAGGTGAAACTTCTCTTAATCCTAATCCTTAGGATATGTAACTGAACGATCCGCTAACTATAGAGTTACAAAAGTAGGTGAGACTTCTCATAATCCAAATCTTTTGAAAATTGACAGAGATATAAGATTAATGCTGGCTGCCAAATCACATAAAGCTCTTCCATAAAATTTTTCACCAATAACACATGGTATAGTGAAACTACAAGGATCTTTTAATTTTTCAGGAAGCTTTTTCTGAATAATTGAACTACACTCTTCGCTAAGTGCAACAGTTTCATTATCCATGAACTTTATCTTCTATTAATTGCACTACACTCTTCGCTAAGTGCAACAGCCTCATTATCAATGAACTTCCTTTTCTTGTTCAAATTGCACTGCACTCTTCGCTAAGTGCAACAGTTTTGTTATCCGTGAACTTCCTTTTCTTGTTCAGTATATCTTTCATAAATTTCACATAATTGGGCATTTGCTCTAAAGCTTCTACGAATGGAATATTTACCATTAACTTCTTAAGAATTTCTAAAAAATTAGTAAATTGAGCTTCTACGAAGGGAATATTTACCGTTAACTTCTTAAGAATTTCTAAAAACTTGGAGAATTATTTATTTTTTTATGTTGCTTCAATCTTTGAGGAAACAGTGGTGGAGGTTTCTCCACAGTAATTTTCATTGGTGTTACTGGATAGTCTAAATCTTGGTACTCATGATCCTTTTCCTTTTTGGTATCCACTTTCTCTTTTTCAGTTTTTGTTTCTTTTTGCAATCTTGTCTCCAATTCTTTTCCACTTCAGTATCGCCTTGATTTGTTCTTTTCCTTGATCTTTAGGATTTGGTTCCACAGTACTAGGAAAAATTTCCAATGTTCGATTACTAAGCACAGTAGTGATATGCCCTAATTGATTTTCATTATTCTTAGTAGTAGTTCCTTGATTTTGTAATTGATTTCCTTGAATTTGTAATTGATTTCCTTGATTCTGCAATTGTTGACCCATGTTTAATATCAGCTCTTCCATTGACAACTTCTTCTCCTTAATTTGAGTATTACTGTTAAATCTTGGAGGATAAGAAGGTTTATAATTAACATTTTGGTTGGATGAATTTCCTAATGGGTTCACTGGGTTGTTTGCCCATTATTGATTTGTAGAAGAACAATATCAACTCTTCCATAGACAACTTCTTCTCCATAATTTGAGTGTTACTGTTCAATCCTAGAGGATAAGAAGGTCTATAGTTAGCATTTCCTTTGATATCTCCTTAATTTGAGTGTTGCTGTTAAATCCTAGAGGATAAGAAGCTCTATAGTTTATATTTCCTTGGTTGGATTTCCTAATGGGTTCACTGGGTTGTTTGCCTATTGTTGATTTGTAGAAGAATTGTTATTCCAATTAAAATTTAGATGATTCTTCCAACCTGAGTTATAATAGTTCAAATAAGGGTTGTTGGGTCTATTAATAATGTTTAAAATCTCATATGAAGGTTGAACATCCACAAATTGCCCAGATGAATTCTCTTCCATCGTAGGAGGTGTTGGAGAATAATTCATCCCATAATGATCTAATTTCTTTGATATTGCAACAATCTGTGAAGCTAACATAGATATTGCATCAGAATAATGAATACTAGCTACTCTTTTAGGATTTACCCGTTCAGAGGGCCATTGAAAATTGTTGGTAGCCATCTCTTTTATTAATGAATAAGCCTCATCAAAAGGTTTTGACATTAACGAACCACCAGTCGCAACATCTATAATCGATCTAAGAGATCCCACTAATCCATTATAAAAAGTTTGAATTATCAACCAATCTGTTAACGAATGATGAGGGCATTTCCTAAGAAGATCTTTAAATCTCTCCCAAGCTTCATATATTGACTCTCCATCAATCTGACAGAACGAGGTTATGTCATTTCTAAGTTTAGCAGTTTTTGATGGAAGGAAATATTTGGATAGAAATTTCTGTGACAGTTCTTCCCAAGTTCTAATAAATCCTGGTGTTAACGAATTTAACCACATTTTAGCCTTATCCCTAAGTGAAAAAGGAAAAAAGTATAATTATAACAACACCGTTTGAGACTCTGTCATATTTAAAAGTAGCACACAGTTCTAAAAAACTAGCGAGTTGTAATCTTCATTTGGTGTACCTCTGAATTGATTGTTTTGTACCATTTGGATAATAGCAGGTTTAAGCACAAATGAATTAGTGGCTACATCAGTGTACCTCTGTGATTGTTTTGTACCATTTGGATAATAGCAGGTTTAAGCTCAAATGAATTAACAACTACATCAGTAATTTGGATAGATAAGTGAATTTTATCTCCTGTAGGATTTGCATAATCTCGTAAGGGTCTAGGTTGGTGTTCATTCTCTATTCCTTGATTATTCATATTGTTTTCCATTGTATTAAAATTTCTAGGTCCTCTTCTTAATCTTCTAATCTTTCTAACAGTGCATTCTAATTCTGAATCGTAGGGTATAAGATTTTCAGGTTCAAATTTACGCATACAATTTAAAATCAGTACACAGTAATATAATTAACTAAAAATAAGTTACAATTCAAGTAAAAATTTTCTAATAATCATAATTTGTGCGTTACTCTAATTGTGATTTTTGTTACTCACTCCCCTGCAACGGCGCCAAAAACTTGACCGCGACTTTATATATGCTTAAAAATATAAGTATTTAATACTGTTGCTAAAAGATTTACTTTCTCAGCAATTGTACCAAAATCTTAATAACAGTTATAGATTCGATAAATATAGATGAAATAAATATTCAATAATTATAAAGTCACACTTATCAATGCAAGCATACATATCGCTCAAGTAATATAGGGCTCTAATGGAGTCCTAGATATCGATCCCACAGGGAGTAAGTTTAGAACTACGAACTAAGATTTTAAAAATGCAATACTTTAATTACAACAATGAAGTTCAATTTGCTTATCTGTCACTAATAGGTAATTGAAATAATTATGTAATTTTAATAACTATTAAATAACTATTGATACTAATGAAGGTTTAAATGTGATATTCAATATATAAGAAAACATCCTTCTCCTTGTCAAGAAATTATAGTGAATGGATAAAGTGAATCAGTTCAAATTATATTGTGCCAAATAGGAGCATACCTATTCTTTACCCTTTGGTCCAGGCATAAAAAATATTGACTAATCCTACGCTTGTTTACTGAATCTACGACTAGGCTGGGAAGATACCGAATAAAGAACATTGACTAATCCTATGCTTGGTTACTGAATCTACAGCTAGGCTGGGAGGATACCGGACACTTTGGAGCTCCCACGTTCCCCTCACCTGAGGGCTAACATCTACACATCAACACCCAAACATTGGAGCTCCCACGTTCCCCTCACCTGAGGGCTAACATCTACACTTCACACCCAAACGATAGGACTGAATTGGGGATTTTAGTCTGTCACTCTAAAATCTCCAATTCTAACCAAACGATAGGACCGAATTAGGGATTTAGTCTGTCACTCTAAAATCTCCAATTCTATGCACCCAAACGATATGACCGAATTGGAGATTTTAGTCTGTCACTCTAAAATCTCCAATTCTACGTCCGATGNTCTCGAGATAAGGAGAAAGACAGAGAAAACTACTCAGATCTCATGGGGAAAACACAACAAAACTCGAAATTCATATATTAAATCAAAGTCATAAAAACTACAACAAGTAAATAACTTACCTCTAATTTCTCCCAACAAAAACTTCTCAAAGTTCCTCTGAATCTCTTCCTTTCTTTAAATTACACAGAATTCCACTTCGAAACGAGCAAGGAGGAAGAAATCTCTCACTTTCCCTCCACTCTTACAATTTCTCGAAGAATTCCTCATAATATTGCTCCTCGAAGTTCCTCTGAATCTCTTTCTTTCTTTACAGCACACAGAATTCTTCTTCGAAGTGGAAGGAGGAAGAAATCTCTCACTTTCCCTCCACTCTTACAATCTCTTGAAGAATTCCTCACAATTGTTACACTCTACGAAATCTCTCACTTTCCCTCCACTCTTACAATCTCTCGAAGAATTCCTCACAATTTTTACGCACTATTGGATCCTTTCTAACCTCCAGGAACTCTCCAAGACTTCTAGGCTCTCTCAATTTTTGGCTAAATTAGTCTTTTAAAGTTGTGGATGAGCTTTCCCAAGAGTTTCCTAAGCATCCCTAAAAAAATTGGCCTTATCCAAAGTCTGATTGGGCATAACCGTCAAACTCATTGTTAGTGGTCTCGAGGGCACCGTCAGCGTACCTTCTTAATGAATTAATTTTGGAGTCTCGGGAAAATCTCATCGTCGGTAGGGTCGATGGCGCTGTCGGCGCCCTGGTTCAATTCTTCACATTTTGGTCCATTTCGCTCCAAATTCACTCCTTTTTATATCTTTTTGCTCCAATGACCCTAATTCATCATTCCTGCAACAAAACATCAAAAATACCTTTCCTTAAAGTGTAATATCATCAAAAACAGTATAAAATAGGTATGAAAATCTCAACATATTTTTCTCTGGTCAGCTATCTTAGCCCAAACCCAAGTTTTGGTCATTTGAACTCACATTGGACCCATACACTAAAGTTAGCCTAAACACCTCAAAGCCACAAAATTAATAACTCCACAGCCATTAGTTGGACCCTAGTGATCAGTATAAACTCAATAAATCCACCTAAGTTAACCCATGGACCAAAGGTTACCTAAATTAAGGGATTTGGTTTCCAAAATTGCTTAAGCTTAAGATTTTTTTTTGCCAAAAGAAAGCTTAAACCCATTTAATTGTTGTGACATATTCCTATAAGGTCCCTGAGCCCTTTGGTCACCTCCGCTGGCCTGGCCGGTTGGCCTAGTGGCTAGAGAGCACTAAAATCGTGAGCCACCCCCATGGAATCAAACCCATTTCAAACCTAGCGGCCACCTCATCCAAATTAAATGTTAGAGCCTCTCTTCCCTCCACCTAAGCAAGCATTTTCACCCCCAAATTGGCCATGACAGCCACCCAAAACTCATTTTTATAAAAAGCTCACCTCCACGGCCTTGGAGGTAGTGCTGAAAAATTTCTCATAGAGATCACTCCAAATTGCTCCCAGAGACTCTTTGAGACCTCCTCGACTCAAGCCAACCACTTTCCCTCACTGATTTCCACTGTGGAAGCTCAATTTTGAGCTCAAACTTCTGCCAAAAACCAGGATAGAGCTCACTGCACCTCTACAGTCCATCAAACTCAAATTAAATTCACTAACACCTTCACCACATTGAAAGAAGGAGAAGTCCCATCAAATTTCCCTTCCATAGAGACCCTAACATAACTCTAAACCTACACCTGAAATCGAGGTTGGTTGAAATCATACCTTGAACTTTCACTACAGCAAGAGGCTGAATCCCTAACCTCCTTGGACCATCACGAACGTGTCGAGCACTTTTGATTGAAGTTTCCCTTCTCAAAGTCAAGGAATTGATCTCCTCCTCTTCCCGAGCCTATTTTCACTCTCATTTATTTAGAGTTGATTTCATGGTAACTTAACCATATAGATATGTTCTAATAATCAAGATGAGCATTTAAAAAAAAATCATTCAATTTGGTTAAGAAATGAGAGAGATATCAAGCTTTGAAAATGGAGGGTTCTCGGGTTAGACCATCGGGGACGATGACAGAGCGTCGTTGGATCGCAGGTGTATCAAACATAGGGATCCAATTGAGCCAGATGGGAGCACTATTTGAAAAGGTGGGATGCGTGGCTGCTGGCGTGGATGGTAGTGTCGAACAGGAGCGCGCCACGTGGAGCTTCAGAGAGGCCTAGGATGAGGTGGCGCCGCGCTGTTTAAATAGAAAATATAGGGATTTTCCTATTTATTTAAATAGCCATAACTTCAAAAATCTATATCTTGTTGTAAAAAAATCACAAAAATAAAATAAAATACCTTCTTGCTCAGTGAATAGAGGAGAACAATGTGAAAATAATTTGAGATTCATTTGATGCATGTTTTATTTTTAATTAATTAAACATTATTTTGAGTCCTTTGATTCTCCATGCATATAAACAATTCACCATGACTTGAAATTTTAGCATGTTGTTGCCTCTGTCTTAGGAAATATTCCCTGGTTTTTTTAAAGTCGGAGGAGATCTCTAGATAGAGAGCCATATTTTTCAAGATTATGTCTATTATTTGCATAAATTAATCATAATAATAAGCATGTTGCCTAGAAAATTCTAAGAAAATTTTGAAAGGTTTATAGTGATCGGAAAATCCTTTGAAAAATATTTCATGGGTTAAGTCATTGAGAACACACCTAGTTTCCACTAAACTTAAAAAATAAAGAAAATTAATTTTGGGAAATACAAACATATAAATGACTTGATTTTTAATCTCCACTAAGATTCAAAGTCCAGAGAACTCCTCATAAAAAATTCAAAACATTTGAAACTCATTTAATAACTTAAATTGATTTTTCAAGTTAAATGACATTTTTGGCACAAAAATGATTTTTAATAATTAAAATATAACTAAAAAATTTATAGAAATTAGTTTTTGGTGTTCTCTGTGGTCAGAAGAGTTTTCTAAAAATAAATTTGAAATTAAAATAAAAATTCCATTTTCAAGCCTATTTTTAATATTTAAATAATTAAAAAATGATAAAAAAAAAAATTCATGGAAATGTTCTAAATTATTTTCTAAGCACTTAGGAACAATTGGAATATTTTTCCTGATTTTCTAAGTAAAGATATTAAATTTTGAGACTTAAAAATTTTTTTAAAGGCTAAAAATGGATTTTCACTAAAATAATTCTAAAAATTCAAATAAAAATCAGAAAAATATGAAATTTGTTTCTCTGGGTTCATTGCCATTAGAAAGATTTAATAAAAATATAAAACTTGATTTTCCACATTTAAAATAATTTATAATTACTAAATACTCCAAAATTTAAAATAATTCTTGATCCTAACCGGTGTCGCTCTAATCAACTTTAACATGCATCATAAAATTTAAAAAACTTCAACCATTAGGCCACCTGATTTGAAATCATAACTTGACACCCTAGAAAACTTAAACTCTTCATGGCAAAGAGCTTGGAGCTAGCATGGTGGGCAGCACGACTATCTTCAACAGCAAAACTTGTCTTCCCCAGCTAAACCAACTTCCTTCCTTAGAGTTAAACAACAAAACTATAGGATTTCGAGGTTGTTTGCTTATGCAACATAAATTCTCACCTTATATGTATGCCTTTGTACAATTCTGCTATATAATATAAGTCCTAACTCGTCTTAGGATTTCGAGGTTGTCGTTTGTCACGACCTAAATTCTCACATATTGTAGGTTATTTGTGTGATCGTTCAACTCAAATGTAAGCTCTAAATTTATAAAATTGGTAGGATGAAACAACTAAATATTTCTCCTCAAAATTAAAGCCAAACATTAGGATAGACTGGGAAGTCACCGAAGTTTTCCTCTGAATCTATGACATCCCTAGATCTTCCTTGGATTCCAAAAATAAAATGCTCCAAATTTGTGTCAATCCCATTTTACACCTCTTTATCCAATTTCGTTGAAAAGTCCTATCCTTTTAAAATCTTTGAAGATAATATTTCCTGATTTTTATCGAGAATTTTCTTAGGTGACTTTGGTCATTTAAGATGTATTAACTATAGGGGCTTGCCCTTATAGGAAGCTTTTTTTAACCCAACTTAATATAAACCCTATTTAATTCTTCATATTAAATAAGGGAAATTTTTGGCAAATAAAACAGTTTCACAGACCAAACGGATGTCATACATTTCTTAGTTTATTTGATAGAGCCACATCCTGAAGTCATGTGTTTATCCTTCGTGATATATACAGGGTTTGAGGTATAGTCCTCTTTCATTTAAACTATGAAAAATATGGGGTCAGTTTGATTTCATATTTTTCTAAGCTATCTATATGAAAGCGGACAACGAGATTTCGATTCCGATGACCGACAGCTTCTTACGGGCAACTCCAAAACCAAAAGAGTGCTGACATCGCTTTATATATTTTCGCATTATCATATGTTTCATTTCTAATCACCTCAAGTTCATTGAGTTGCAATAATCTTTTCTCATCAGCATCTTTTAGATTAAAATTAAATTCTTTAATAGCCCAAAATGCTTTATACTCTACTGGTAAGTGACATGTTTTTCCAAAAATAAGTCTATATGAAGACATTTCTATAGGAGACTTATAAGCAGTTCTGTATGCCCATAATGTAACATCTAATCTAGTAGACCAATTCAATTTATATGGATTTACATTTTTCTAAAATTCATTTTATTTCACGATTTGATATTTCTGCTAGACCGCTAGTTTGAGGATGATAAATAGTAGAAAATCTATGTATAATATCATATTTTATTAATTAATTTTTTTATTCTCTTATTCCTAAAATGGGATCCTCCATCAGTAATAATTACTCTCGGCATTCCATATCTTGTAAAAATATTTTTATTTAAAGTTTTAGAAACACTTCGAGCATCACCTTTAGGTACAACAACTTCAATTGGACATATAATTAATAGATAGTAATATATATAAGTTTCCAAATGAAGGCATAAATAGTCCCATAAAATCTAATCCCCACACATCAAAAATTTCAACTTCCAATGTGTAATTTAGAGGCATTTCATTTCTTCTAGAAATATTTCATATTCGCTGACATCAATCGCATGTTTCAATATATTCATTAACATCTCTAAAAAGAATAGACCAATAAAATCCATCTTGTAAAAATTTATATGTAGTTCTATTTATTCCAAAATTCCTCCAAATTCATAATCATGACATCTTTCAATTACTTGTTGAGTTTCTTCATAAGACACACACATTCTAATAATTAGATCTTTACATTGCTTATATAAATATGGGTCATCCCAAAAATAGAATTTTGATTCATATAAAAATTTCTTTAATTGTTGATTCTTAATATGTGGTGGTAGAATATCACATACAACATAATTTACTATATCGACATACCACGATGTATTAATTTCATCAATATTATATAATTGTTCATCAGAGAAATTTTCTAAAATTTTATTTGCAAAATTAGTTAATTTTTTTTCCTAGTATAGAAAAATGATAACCTATTTGATTGTCATTTCTCTTTCTATCAACTAAAGTAAAATCAAACTCTTGTAATAGAAGTATCCATCTAATTAATCTTGGTTTCACATCATTCTTTTGCATTAATTATTTGATAGCAGAATGATCTGTATGCACTATACATTTAGTTCCAATCAAGTAAGGCCTAAAATTATCAAAGGCATAAACAATAGCTAATAACTCTCTTTCAGTAGTAGTGTAGTTAGTTTGAGTATCATTTAGAGTTTTACTAGCATAATATATTACTTTAAAAATTTTGTTGTGTCTTTGTCCTAAAACAGCTTCTATAGCATAACACTTGCATCACATATTATTTTAAATGGTTTCTCCCAATCCGGTTGGACTATTATAGGTGCAGTGATTAATTTCTCTTTCAATAATTCAAATGCTTTGATGCATTCCTCATTAAAATCAAATTTTGTATCTTTTTCTAAAAGTTGGCATAATGACTTTGTTAATTTTGAAAATTTTTTTATGTAACGCCTTTAGAGACCAGCATATTCTAGAAAACTTCTTACCCCTTTGACCATAGTTGGTGGTGGTAACTTTTCAATAACTTGAAATTTAACAGGATCTGCTTCCATGCCATTTTCAGAAATTTTATGCCAAAGTACAATTCCTCCTGCAACTATAAATTGACCATTTTCCTAATTTACTACTAGGTTTATTTTTCACATAATTCTAAAACTTTTTTCTAAATTATTTAAACATAATTCAAATGAACTCCCGAACACGGAGAAATCATCCATAAATATTTCCATTCCATGTTCAATCAAATTACTAAATATTGACATCATACATCTTTGAAATATTGCAGGTGCATTGCATAGTCCAAAAGACATTCTATGAAAAGCAAATGTTCCATAAGGGCTTGTAAATGTTGTCTTCTCTTGATCCTCAGGACCAATTAAAATTTGATGATAACCGATATATCCATCTAAAAAGCAGTAATATTTGTTTCCAGCCAATCTATCCAACATTTGGTCTAGAAAGGGTAAAGGAAAGTGATCTTTCCTGGTGGCCATGTTTAATTTTCTATAGTCTATACAAATTCGCTAATCGATAACTTGTCTTATTAGTATTAATTCATTTTTCTCATTTAGGTCATTCCTCCTTTCTTTAGAACACAGTGAATTGAGCTTACCCAAGTACCGTCTGAAATATGATATATAATTCTAGCATCTAACCATTTTAAAATTTCATTTTTAACAACTTCTTTCATTATTGGGTTTAATCTCCTTTGAGGATCAGATTTAGGTTTGTATTGTTCTTCTAATAGAGTTATGTGCATACAAATTGAAGGATTAATTCCTTTAATATCTGCTAAAGTCCATCTAAAAGCCTTTTTATATCTTTTTAACATTTCTATTAATTTATGTTCTTGAATTTTAGTTAACCCAGAAGATACAATAACAGATGATGTAGATGAATCTCCTAATAACACATATTTTAAATGGGCAGGTAATACTTTCAGTTCAAGTTTAGGTAGTTTAATACTTGAAGGAATAATATTTTTATTATCATGTTCCAACAATTCTAAAGTTTCGAATTTGTTTTAAATATAATCTAAATTTTCTTTATTTATTTCATCCTCATTCTCAATAAATTATTCTTGCCTTAATTTCTCTTCAAACTCTTTTTTAAATTGCTTATTACTTAGATAATCAGTAACTTCCATTCTAAAACACCCATTATCTTTTTCTATTGCAGGATATTTCATAGTTTTTGCAATATTAAATGTTACTTCTTGATCATTAACTCTCATTAATAATTCTCCTTTTTGCACATCTATCATATCTCTCCCTATTGCAAGAAATGGTCTCCTTAAAATAATAGGGATCTCTTTATCTTCCCCCATATCTAATACTATAAAGTTTATAGGAAAAATAAATTTATCCACTTTTACTAATGCATCTTCTATAGCTCCTTTAAGATAAGTTATTGATTGATTAGCTAACTAAAGAGTTACAGTAGTAGGGGAAATCTCTCCTAAATCTAAATCTTTAAAAATTGATAGAGGCATAAGATTGATACTCGCTCCTAAATCACATAAGGCTTTTCCATAAAACTTTTTACCAATTGCACAAGATATAGTAAAACTACCAGAATCTTTTAATTTTTCAGGAAGCTTCTTTTGAATAATAACGCTATAATCTTCAATAAGTGCAATGATCTCATGATCTGCAAACTTCCTTTTCTTGTTTAGTATATCTTTCATAAATTTCACATAACTTTGTATTTGTTCCAAAGCCTTAATGGAAGGAATGTTTATCGTTAATTTTTTAAGGATTTTTAAAAATTTTGCAAATTTTTTTTCTTTATTCTTCAGCATTTGTCGTTGAGGAAATGGCGATAATGGTTTCTCTAAGGGAACTTGTGTTTGCTCATTTTCATTATGGTCACTTTCAATCTCTTCCTTCTCGTCATCAACATCAGTTTCTCTTTGGATTCTTATTTCAACTTCTTTTCTACTTCATAATTGATTAACATTAATTTGCTCCTTATTTTGATCTTTGGGATTAACTTCCACAATACTCAGAAGATTTCTTGAAGGTCTGTTACTAAGTGCAGTAGCAATATGTCCTAATTGATTTTCAATATTTATAATAGCAACCCCTTGCTTTTGTATTTGATTTTATATATTCAACATTACCTCTTCTATCATCAACTTCTTTTCCTTAACTTGTGGGTTAGGGTTAAAGTAAAATCCAGGAGGATAATAAGGTCGATAATTAGGATTTTCTTGGTTATTTAAATTTCATAAGGGGTTCATTGAATTGTTATAATTATTCCAACTAAAATTAGGGTGATTTTTCCATCCAGGGTTGTAATAGTTAGAATAGGGATTATTAATTCGATTATTAATAACATTCAAATTTTCATAAGACGATTGAGTATCAATTATCTGTCTTAGCAAATTTTCCTCTAATACTAATGATATTTGAGAACAGTTCACTCTAATTTGATCAATATTTTTCGATATAACAATAATTTGAGATGCTAAAATAGACATTGCATCAGAGTCATGAATACTCGCTTAGGATTTACCCGTTCAGAGGGTCATTGAAAATTATTAGTAGTCATTTCTTTTATTAAAGAGTATGCTTCATCAAAAGGTTTTAACATTAGTGATCTTCCCGCAGCAGCATATATAATAGATCTAAGTCATCGCACTAATCTATTATAAAAAGTTTGAATTATTAACCAATCTAGTAAAATATGGTATGAACATTTTCTAAGAAGATCTTTAAATCTTTCTCAAGCTTCATATATTGATTTCCCTTTAAACTGACAAAAAGATGTAATATCATTTCTAAGCTTAACGGTTTTCGAGGGTGGAAAATATTTAGCCACGAATTTTTGTTATAGTTCTCCCCAAGTTCTAATAGATCCAAGTGCTAATGATATTAACCAAGCTTTAGCTTTATCCCTTAATGAAAAAGGAAAAAGTCTAAGCCTAGCAACATCATTAAACACTCCGTCATATTTAAAAGTAGCATAAATTTCAAGAAAACTAGCAAGATGTAAGTTAGGATCTTCAGTATGTGTTCCTACAAACTGATTATTTTGTACCATTTGGATAATACCAGGTTTAAGCTCAAATGAATTAACAACAACATCAAGATTTTGAAAAGTTAAGTGAAGTTCGTCTACTGTTGGATTAGCATAAACTTTTAAAAGTTTTTATCAATTTTCATTTATTTGATTATCTAAGTTATTTACCATTTTGTTCAAATTTTTAATTTCTTTTTTTTATTTTTTAATTTCTCTAATATTACGTTCTAATTCCAAATTATAAGGTACTAAACCTTTCGATCCAATATTTCGCATTGAAAAATATAATAAATAAAGAAATTTTTTTTTAAAAATACTCTTAAATATATAAATATATAGGATTTGTGATTTTATAATAATTTTTTTATATTATATTTTGTATATTTTTATCTTCAATTTTCCTAATTTACAAAATCTATTTAATTTACCGTTACCCTCCCCGATAACGACGCCAAAAACTTGATACCGAAAATATAGTTGTGTAAAATTTATAATGTTGACTCCGCTTTATAACGGTGCCAAAAACTTGATCTGATATTTTATGAATAATAACGTTAAGCACTTAATGTTGAGATTTTACGTAATTATACGTATCGTTATCAGGTAATATAAGATTTTCTATTTAAATCTCAAATATCGATCCCACGAGGAAGGTTTAAATTTGAAATAATAAATTAAATAAGAAATTCACATAATTAAAAACAAAATTACTGTCACTAATTTGGAATGTTTAAGATACTATAAAAGCTAAACTATTAACTACTAGTAGAATTTGAATGCAAAGTTTTAAAATAGTAACTACTAAACTATGTTTATGTGATGAAGTTTTCTTGTATGAAACAAAGTTTAAAACGGTAACTACTAAACTATGTTTATGTGATACAGTTTTCTAATATGACAAGCATCTTTCCCACACAATGAGTTTTTGGTGAAATGAGATGAGATAAATGGTTTAAATAAGTTTTCAAAACTATTATTCTTATGTAGTGAGTTGGATAATGTAAAGGAATGAGATACATTAAATATTATATTGTATCAAATAAGAGCAATTTTAATTCTCTACCCTGATTCAGTGTTATAGAAAATCATTGGCTAATCTTAGTTTAGTCCTTAAATCTGTAGCTAGGCTAGGAGGATACTGGCTCACACTCCAGAGCTCCCACTACCCTTCTCTTGAAGGATAACTCTTGCTTTAGTTTTTAAACACTAAGATTAAATTGAGGAGCTTTAGTCTGTCACCCTAAAAAATCTCAAATTCTACACCCAACAAAATATATTTCTCTATTTATTTGTACTTAATTCCTTAAACGAAATACTCATTCATGGACTTAAATGTGATTCTCACTCTATTGTAAAACTCATACTTCATTTCCCGGATCATATTTTTCAAAATATATTTTAACAAGTCAATTGGTCAGATTGAAAAGTAAATTAAGAGCAGAATTGAAAAACCATCACAATTTATTTTAAATTTTAACATTGACAAATCCAAATTATCTCTTCATTTCACCATATCTCGGAGTAGGGAGAAAGATTAGAGTGAACTACTCAGACTTCATGAGAAAGACACAACAAAACACAAATTTCATATATAAAATAAAGAAAGGAAACTACTCAGACTTCATGAGAAAGATACAATAAAGCACAAATTTCATATATAAAAGGAAGTTCATACAACAATAATAAATAAATAACACTTATCTGAAACTCTTTCTCAAAATAAATCCCTTGTAGCCTCTCTTAGGAAATGTAGGAAGAAGAAATCTCTCACTTCTCTTCCTCTGTAACACTTTTTAGAGAAGAATTCACACTTAAACTCACCATAAAAATTGAAAACTATAAAGAAATAACTAACTAATTGTGTGGAATGGCGTGGAATGATGTAAAATGGCAAGAAGGGGTGATGGATGGTCGAGAGAGACGAAGGAGGGCCTCTTTTCTGGTCATTTTTGGCTCTTAATAGAGGCTAGGTCTGTTCTTTAATAGGTGCAACCAAAAACTCTTCAAAAACGTCCAAATTCGTCAAATCTTTCAGAAACATGGCTTGCACCGACACTGGACCATTTAATTTAGTCTGTCTTCAATGTTAAAAGGCACCGTCGGCACCGACAGTGCTGAACAAATTTTTATATTCTCAATTTTGACTTCAAATTTCATCATTTTTGCTTTCTTTTTTCTCCAAGTCCTAAAAATCAATAACCTGCAATAAAACATAAAAAATACCTTCAATTAAAGTGCAATATCACAAAAAAGGAGCATAAAATATGGGTATAAAAATGAATATATTTTTGGTGTATCAGGCAGCGTGGTCACACCTGATCTGAATGTGGTTATGCCACTGCCACTGCATACAAGGAGTGATCATGCTGATTGCACCAATTTTTATGTGGTTCATTTTGAAATACACATATTAATTACTTGTAACCTACACAATATCAACAAAAAACTTTCACAAGTGAAAATCCATGATAAATAACTCACAATAGTAGGCAAAATGCTAGAAAAAAGGTTAAATTATGAAAATTGACTCATTTAAAAATTGGGGATGTATTTTAGTCTTTAGCTGATAGGTGATTGTTGGACAACTTCAACAACTTAGCCAGAGTTTTCAGCAGTTGTACAGCTAGAGCGCACTGTAATGGACCATTCTCCAACCCTAGACAAGGATGGCGTATGTTGCTAAGGGTTTCAGATCCAACACCTCCAATATCTTCTGAAATAAAGTGATGAACGAGTAGAGACTCTTGTTCTTCCTCTTCCTTATCTATAGGAGGGTGTGTGAGCTCTTATGGGCCTTCTAGGTGCTGACAAACTATGCCACAAACCCCTTTTTAAAATTATCGAATGAGGTGATCACCCATAGTGATAATCTATCGAAACACTTGAGGGTGACTCTCTCAATGTGATAAAGAATAGGTGGCAATTCAACACATCTGTGATCTTTAACAAGCACACGATACTCAAAAAAGGCTATGTGGTCGGTCGGATCAGTCTGACCTTTCTATGATTCCAAAGCATTAATTTTAAATATTGTTTAGAGCTCAGCTTCAAAAATATATTGGGAAATGCATCCTCTTACTGGCGCGGTGCCTCATTATGCTTCAATTATTTTTTATCAATCAATATTGACCTAGCATTATCAAGGTACTGATATTCTCCTTCCCTTTCCACAACCAAGAGTGTCATTTTGTTGTTGGGCATCGACCCTTCCTCCGAGGTATATGCTCCCTTCCTTGAGCTAATGTCTTGTTGAGGACATCCATATTTAAGTGTTTCAGCTCATGGATTTGTTATTGCACACACTCCCTAGTGCACTTTAGACAAGCAGTGTCTCTTTTAGGATTTTCTTCTTTGTATACTACTATTCTTCTTATCTATGACATGTTTCACGCTCACTGTACCTTTTAGGGTGTTGAATCCTGATCTGTTCATGAATCACATCAAATAAATAGAGTATAAGATAGGAGAGGGAGAGAGAGATAGAGAGGGAAGCATATTGTAATGAACAATAGTTTAAATTGTTCATTTGTCATTTCTCATGAAATGATTCCCCTATTTATAGAGAATATGGGTAAAACATATGAAATTACATATCGGCTCTTGAATTAATGGGGATGCTACATGATATTTTAGGTGTTCTACATATATATGCCTTCAACTCGGTTACCTTATGACTTAG
Source organism: Phalaenopsis hybrid cultivar (assembly GCA_002079205.1). Taxonomy (NCBI): domain Eukaryota; kingdom Viridiplantae; phylum Streptophyta; class Magnoliopsida; order Asparagales; family Orchidaceae; genus Phalaenopsis; species Phalaenopsis hybrid cultivar. Next base: position 111,611 of record JXCR01125780.1, on the reverse strand, counting down.
TGCAAAAATAAATCTTTCTTGGTTCGAAGAGACTAGTTCATTCGGCTTTGCTGAATCAGGTTTGCTAGTCGACCCTTGTTAGACTTTAAGTCAACAAGACTTGACTCAATATGCTTGGTTTTGCCAGTCGGCTATTCTAGTCTAGTTGCCAATGATTGATCCTTAGACAAGAAACTTCTATCAGCAAAGTAAGGCTAGGCTATCGAGTAGAGGGTGAATCACATAATTTGATAAGTGGCTTACTCCTTGACGAGGAGATCCTTCAAGATGCTTTATGTGATTATGCTATGTCCAATTCTCAACCTTGTACGAGGAATCGCAATGAAATTCGTGATATGTCTGGAGTTGTTTAATTTTTCTCTTGAATCGGGTTGTGGCGAGAGGTATATATGGATGTGATCCTCTTTTTATCGGGTAAAAGAAAACCAATTGGTCAAAAATAAGCATACATGATCTGAATAACTAATTCCCTTTGCCACCAATAAACTGATACAAGTGTTGCATTCTTTTAATGTCTGGTTGATGTGACAGAACATAAACGTCATGCAATGAATAAAATAAACTTTTATATAACTAAAATTATCTTTATAAATGACAAAACTGTCTTCAGCGGAAAGAAAATAGCACCTTTAATTTAAATAATGCATTGAAAGATACAAAATTTGCATATAATTTTCCAAAAGCTCTTTCTATAAGGAAATTGTGTAGATTTCTAATTAGAGTAAGATCAATAAAACCTTGCATGTTTGCATAACAACTGAATAATCATGGTGCATACAAAGTCCTAGCTAGTTAAACTTGAACATAAATATCACATTAATATATTGTATTGATGAATGAAATTTCTCATACATACAATATACTTCTAAAAAGCTTAAAAGTTCATCTAAAATTTCGTTTTTTTTTCTCTCTTCATTTCGTTGATTTGTTACTCTCCCACATTTTATTTCGTCTTATTTTTTGATATTTTTTCTTATCATTCATCATCCAGCTCAGCCAAAAATGGCATTTACATTGCAATTCCAACAAGCTAGGTTTGTTAAACAGTACTTAAAAAATAGTATTATTTTAAAGTTCTATAAAGACAGCTCATATATATCACTATGTAATTCATCTTGCCATCATGTAATGAGAACAACAATGGAAATTATGGAATGAAAGAAGGCTAGGTTTGGGGCACACACTTTTGTTGCATAACTTCTTCAAACAACTACAGCAGTTGATGCAAACAAACCCAAAATCTAAACAAAAATTTCGCTCTGTAACCCATAATTTGTTCTATTTTATAGCTGTTTAACTTACCTTTTTGCTTTAAAAACTGAATCCACCATGAAAATGCTCAATAAAAGTGAGATAAAAATCTTGAGATGGCATGACATGGGATGAAAACGAGGCAGCACATTGATCACTCCGTAAAGTTCCATTAAACATATCTTGTATGATTCTCTATTTTATCGCTTTTAGAAGATCATAATCTAAAGATTGATTCCTTACAGGAATTCCAAACATGGAGCAGTCAAAGCTAAATCCCACTGTCACATAAAATTTGTTCTTTTCTTCATACTAGCTTTGTCCGCCCATCACTTTTCCCGCGTGCATGGCAAAGCACATCCAAACAAAATGTCAAAAAGATGGTTAAGAGCTTTTGCATGTCTGCTTATTCCAGACAGAAACTAATATAAGGGGAGAAAGAGTACTAAATAAAAGCCAAAATTTTGGCATCTTTCATTTATAAAATGCATTTTAAAAATTCAAATCACTGGATTTTATCTAATTCTTCGTCATCTAATTTCTCTAAGACAATTTATTTGATTTGTAAATCATCAAGAGTAACGACAAGGATACGTTGTGGCTGAAAATCTATTAAATTTTGAAAGAGTAAAATATCAAAATAGTACCTTGATTATTTACATTGGCTATTTTAGTCTCAAAGTATATCAAAGTGTCAATTTTGTTTCAAATTTTTCTAATGGGGGCTATAATAGTTCTTAACCATTATAGCACATATTAAAAGAATATGGAGACTGATTTGATATTTGTACAATGAAAGTGCATTTTGGCTAAATTAATAAAATCAACAATACAAAACAAAAAGACTCGGTGGCATTTTTGGACATCACATGTTACATATAGGGCTCAATCAACAGAGATTTTCATTGGGAGAGTCGAGCCCAGAAATCCTAACTCCAACCTATTCTCTACTCTGCCCTCCATACCCAATCTTACCTTACCGCCCTTTTTGACCGTTGGAATACAATTTTGAAAAACCTCCCTTACCCACTTATCAAACTCGAACTCCAAAAAATACCCAGAAGCCGTGGCCAGCTCTTCCGCCAACGCAGGGTCTACCACCAGCGTTTCCTTCTCTCTATTTCCGGCAACCACTTCTTCAAATGCCCGTTGAAGCCTGACCGTGAATCTCTCTACAATTTTGCCAAACACATCCGTGTTAATATCAAAATTTAAGACAGTTGTTGCAGGGAGCTGAACCTCGTTGCCAACTTGACTGGCATCGTTCGTGAGATCACTCAGCCCACAATCATCATTACCATCATCATTACTGGTTATGGTTACATTAAGATCCAGTTCATCACCATCTGAAGTTCTCGGCTGCTTCTTTTCTCTTGTTTGATTCCACTCACTCTTTCTCTTCTCATTAGACTGCTGTTGATGTTCCTCTTCCCCATCTGTCCACATCCTCATTCTAATAACTTTGTCACAGCCATCTCCTTCCACCGTTGCAGTCTCCTTTGATGCAGAACTTGTCAATATAAACATCAGACTAGGCAAACCTACCTTTCTTCCACATGAATCCTTAAAATATCCATCTTTGATTCCATTTTGGATCAATTTGACAAACTCAGGAGCGGTGCAATCAATGTCGTCAATCAAAACAACACCTTTAGGTTCCTTTACTAGTGCAGCTTTGATTAGATCGATTGCTGCACTTGTTGATCTTTTCATATTAATGTGTAGAACGCTTTCAGTGGATCCGAAGAATGAGTCAGCTACTAAACGAACCAAACGCTTCTTGGCAATCCGATCATTCCCATGAATGACTATACAGGTCTCCTTCTTCTCACTCGATCTGCAATCGAGCAGTGCATCTACAACCAAATGAATATGCTCAGACTGCCATGGAATGTTCTCCTGGATCTTCTGGGTTAATCCTCTTGGACTTACAGGAGATGGCTTTATATGATCATTTGATGTTGCAGAATCAGAGCAAAGATGGTTGCAGAGTGCAAGAGTGGTCATGATTAGTTTCTTCGATGACTTTGGGTTTGATTCTGACGGCCATTGCTTAGGGCTCCTTTTGCTATGAGCTGGGAATGACATTGAGCTAGGTTCAATGCTTAACAGGCTATTGGTTGAAGGCAGGCTATTTGACGGCCATGGATGCGATGAAGCATATGCTTTGCTGATGAAAGAAGGATGCGCTTGAGCAATGCTGATTCTAGACTGGTGAAGATTCTGGCAGAGTCTCTTCCATTTCTTCCTCAATTCAAGAAAGTTAGTCTGAAATATGGTTTGGATTCAAAATTTAATTGTTTTTATAAATCTATAAAAATATAAACAAATCATTTAAAAGGACTTGGAAAGGAAATTTTTTTCATGTACCTTGTGAGGCTTCTCTGGTATTTGGCTTTGGAGCCAACATGGCAACTTGGTATTTCCAGTAATGGCATCTTTAGCCTCGGATTTTAAAACTGAGGCCACCTCTTTCTCATAATTTGTGAGGCATTCAGCACAGCAAAGAAACTTCTCTTCCTCTTCCTCAACATTAGAATCTCTAGGATCCAGCATCTGTAAGTGATACTGCTTGAGTTTTGACACCACAGAGTCCATGCTACTGCAAACAAATTTTCCTCGATTAAACTCATATGAATTTTTTTTGTAACTTCCAGTCCTAAGAAACACCGGATATTAAAAAAAATGACATTTTGAGCGCTCTTTCATACAAAATGAAAAGAAAAGATGGNAGTGATACTGCTTGAGTTTTGACACCACTGAGTCCATGCTACTGCAAACAAATTTTCCTCGATTAAACTCATTTGCATATACTGAATGAAGAAGATTTCAACATCATAAAATCATGTCTTAAACTATATTAAAATAGAAAGATTGAATTTTTTTTTGTAACTTCCAGTCCTAAGAAACACCGAATATTAAAAAAATGACATTTTGAGCGCTCTTTCATACAAAATGGAAAGAAAAGATGAAAAGGGAGATATAAATACATGTAAAAGTGCTCANCTGCAATCGAGCAGTGCATCTACAACCAAATGAATATGCTCAGACTGCCATGGAATGTTCTCCTGGATCTTCTGGGTTAATCCTCTTGGACTTACAGGAGATGGCTTTATATGATCATTTGATGTTGCAGAATCAGAGCAAAGATGGTTGCAGAGTGCAAGAGTGGTCATGATTAGTTTCTTCGATGACTTTGGGTTTGATTCTGACGGCCATTGCTTAGGGCTCCTTTTGCTATGAGCTGGGAATGACATTGAGCTAGGTTCAATGCTTAACAGGCTATTGGTTGAAGGCAGGCTATTTGACGGCCATGGATGCGATGAAGCATATGCTTTGCTGATGAAAGAAGGATGCGCTTGAGCAATGCTGATTCTAGACTGGTGAAGATTCTGGCAGAGTCTCTTCCATTTCTTCCTCAATTCAAGAAAGTTAGTCTGAAATATGATTTGGATTCAAAATTTAATTGTTTTTATAAATCTATAAAAAAAATATAAACAAATCATTTAAAAGGACTTGGAAAGGAAATCTTTTTCATGTACCTTGTGAGGCTTCTCTGGTATTTGGCTTTGGAGCCAACATGGCAACTTGGTATTTCCAGTAATGGCATCTTTAGCCTCAGATTTTAAAACTGAGGCCACCTCTTTCTCATAATTTGTGAAGCATTCAGCACAGCAAAGAAACTTCTCTTCCTCTTCCTCAGCATTAGAATCTCTAGGATCCAGCATCTGTAAGTGATACTGCTTGAGTTTTGACACCACAGAGTCCATGCTACTGCAAACAAATTTTCCTCGATTAAACTCATATGAATTTTTTTTGTAACTTCCAGTCCTAAGAAACTCCGGATATTAAAAAAATGACATTTTGAGCTCTCTTTCATACAAAATGAAAAGAAAAGATGAAAAGGGAGATATAAATACATGTAGAAGTGCTCACCAAGGGGCTTGGAGACTCAATGCAAGGCCACCAGAAGGAACCAGTACAGCCTGAAGATCCCACTGAGACTCAAGCAATGGGTTAATCAGCTTACATCTCATGTAAGTCTTATAGCTAGAAAAAGCTAACACCCAAACCCTTCCTCTTTCTCCTCCCACTCCATTGACACCATTTTTTATCTCCGATAGAAGCCTTCCAACCTCTGATATCAAATATTCCACTGGTCTAAACCCCGCTAAACTCTCCCAAGCTCTACCGTCATCACCAACTGCCCATCTCAAGTCCCCTGCATAGACAACAACTCCTTTTTCTAAAGAAGAGAAGACCCTTCTTCTAAGATCAGAAATCTTCATCTCAACATCAACTTTGCTCAAAAGCCTGAGATGCACATAACTGAGCTGTAGCTTAATTACCTGAGCTCCTCTCAACTCTTCCGGCACCTCTCCTCTGTCCAACCTCTGCAACAACTCATCCATAACTCCCTCAGCTATGGAACCAGAGTCTCCTACCACCACGGCGTTGCCACACCTCTTACCCTGCANTCTTCTAAGATCAGAAATCTTCATCTCAACATCAACTTTGCTCAAAAGCCTGAGATGCACATAACTGAGCTGAAGCTTAATTACCTGAGCTCCTCTCAACTCTTCCGGCACCTCTCCTCTGTCCAATCTCTGCAACAACTCATCCATAACTCCCTCAGCTATGGAACCAGAGTCTCCTACCACCACGGCGTTGCCACACCTCTTACCCTGCTGCTGCTGCTGCTTTCTTCTCATCATTACTTCTAAAACCAATCTTACATCTTCCTTCTTCTCCACCGTTTTCATGAAGTGAGTTGGCAGGAAAACACTGCTGTTGTCGAAAACTAAGGACTGAGATTGGGTGGATACGGCCAATCCGAAGCCCGAAGAGGAATCCTCTTCAAGGTTTTGTTTAACGCTGGTGCTGGAAAAGCCTGCCTCTCTCATGACTCTGCTGACACTCGGGTCGTCCAGAATGGAGATGATGAGCTGTTCGAGCTCAACCTTGATGGCAAGCAGTGGCTGGTTGTTTTGCTGCTGGGTTTGATGCGAATGCTGGTTCTGGCTCTCAATGCAGCCTCGTCTTTGGTGAGCCTGAGCTCGTTTGAGAGCAGCAATGAGGGCATTGGAAAGAGAGGGATGGGAGTGGAGGAGAGAGGAGGAAGATGAAGGGGGAGGGGATGTAGGAAGGCGGTTTAGCGCGACGTTGAAGCAGAGCTCGAGAGCTCGGCATTGGAGAGGGAGGGAAGTGGGATGTTGGGGATGTGAACGGATGCAGGCACGACGGAGGAGGGAGGAAGCAGAGTAGGAGGAGTTGAGGAGAGTTGCGGCGACATGAAGAGGAGTGACCTGAGCATGGCCGCGCCGGCGAGCGAGGTTAAGGGAATGCTTGAGAATGGAGGCCGCCTCGGCTGTGAGGGCCTGCTGGATTGTGCAAGCTCCAGCGCGCATCACTCTAACAGGAAGACCAACCCCCAACCACACTGAAAATGAGTTTCAGATCGTCTTTCCTCCTTTTACATGTTCTTCATGTCTTGCCCTGCTTTTGCTCTGTTTTGTGAGGTGGAAAGGAGGATTAAAGGCTATTCGGGGAAGACGATGGGAGAGGAAGGGGAGAGATTTCTGGTGTTAGGAGTGTTGCGGTTCTTTATAAGGCTTATGTGCGCTCTCTCTCTCTCTCCATCTCCCACTCGCCGCTGCGTCTGGCTTTCTGTTTTTTGAAATCAAAGGTTGCTAGAAAATAATAGGAATAAATCAGATGTGGCAATCTTTTTGCTGCTGACGGAGTGTCTTGTTGGCTTTCACCTGCGCGGCATGCTTTCTTTTTTGATAGTTTTTCTGTGGAAATTTCTGGACATGTCACTTTACTTATTTACATATTTAATAATTAATTTTAGGTAGGCCATCAAAATAATTTGTTGAACGGTTCATGTTCAGCCGGTGAAGAAACTCGTATTTGGTTCGTTCGCTAGGTTAACGAGCCGAACACCAACAACACGAATAAAGTTAATGAGCCGAACTCCAACAACACGAATAAATATTTGTTCGTTTGAGTTCGGCTCATTTTGGCTCGAAATACTACTAATAACGAAAACATTTATCTCAGTGAGAGCTTAGGGTTGATTTTTTGTGTTCATTCTCTAATCTCTACTTCTATTTTTCTTTGATAAAGTGTATTTTTCCTCAGCGAGTCGGCGTTGGATCGACCACTCGGGTATTCTTGCTTCGGTGTTCAGCTGCTCGATATTCTTACTTGGTTGCTTGTAAGGCTACCGAGTCGTCTTCTTCGAGATTTTTTTCTGTAATATTTCATATTTATCTTCAGGTTTGTCTCTTAGCTTAAATTTTCGGAAATTTGTTTAGGTTTATTTAATTTTTTTTAAGTGAAACCTAGGTTTTGAAGTTTTTGGGAGTGAAATCCAAATCTATTTATCTCCATAGTGACTGTAGATCTAACTTTTATGTGAGCACTAAGCTCTATTTGGGATATTGAGAGTGAAATCCAGATCCATCTATTTGGGATCTTGGGAGTCAAATCCAGATACATGACTGATGTTAATTATTTTGGCATTATGTTTTTCATTGGTATGTGATTGTGATTGAGTGAAGGGGCAAGAATGGGTCATGTAAATTTGTTTGAAAGGTAGTTTGATACCTTTCAGTATCATGATAAACTTTCATTGTTATCAGTTGTTAGGGTAATCCATAAGAAAGATCATGTAAATTTTAGGGTGTTTTTATGGTGTGTTTTTCTGTTTCTAGAACTTATTGTGCTTCTCCGCATATGAAGAGACTTCCATGAAGGTTATTTTGTTGTATTACTATTAATACAAAACAAAGCATTACAAATACATTATTTTTTTCCTTTTTCTTTATTGAGTGCATCCAATCTTAACTACAACTTGTTATTGTAGGATATAACATTGCTTATGAGCGATATCTTATCCATCTTATGAGCATAGAAGCATTACTTTCAAACAATGTGGCCCGGATTTGCATTGGCTATGAAAAAATTTAGAGAAGCCTTATTGTTCTTTCTTCTGTTGGAGACTTCTTCATAAGATAACTTGTGTTAGCCACATGACGTTTCAATTGTTCACATTAAAATTGCTATGTTGTTTTACACTGAAGGAACTTGGAATGGTTTCTATTGTGCAAATTTTAAATTGAGGCTTATCATTTTATTGCAGCAAAAAAAAGCTAAAGGCAATAAATGGATTTGAGGGTGCCTCTGAGTATGTGTTATGTTTTGATTGAATGAACTTTACGGTGAATGAACTTTAAGGTGCAAGGGTTTTATGATGTTGCATATGAAATCAAACATATATAGTTATATTATTCATAACAATATGCACGAAGGGCAGAGCTATGGTGGGGAGGTTGTCTAGTTGAGTTAATTGGTTTGGGAGTATTTTCATTAGAATGGTCGATATGGCGTATGAGTAGGGATGGTGGTTATGGTTGTAAAGTTTTTTGTTGTTCAAATGGTGACTTTCGTTGAATTATGAAAAAAGGCATTGGTTTACGAAAAAGAATGGTATGCAATGATTGTAATGTTTTATAATGTTGTGGTTTCAAATGAGATTTTTTCTTTACAAGTTGGTGACAATAATTGTAATGCTTTATGATGCAGTTCATATAAAAATTTATTTATTTTATTCTCCAAAACTTCTATTGACTGATAGGGGGATGAAGCAATTCATGACGCTTCTCTTTCCATATTATGCATAATTCATATAGATCTATGTACCTACTTTTTTCATGTTAAGCAAGTAAATCTATGGCAGTTTTCCTAAAAAATGATGATAGAGATTTCATTTAGCATTTTAAATTGGAGTTTTTATTTTGAAGCTCATTAGAAGTCAAATGATAGTGTATGAAATGCTTACATGGTTCATTTGGAAGTCATACACTTATGTTTTATTATCCTGCAAAATATTTTTTGCCTACACATCATTTGATATTATATTTTTTGGTATAGATATTTACTATGTCAAATGTTGAGCATTCTCAGTCTGTATCAAATAACGAGCATGAAACTGTTGGGCATCCACTACTTTGCTGAATGAGAATCTGTTAGTGGATGGTCCTCCTTATGGGCTGGAAATGTGTGTTTGCAGCTTGGATGGTCCTCCTTATGGACAACCGCTGCTTTGTTGAATGAGAATCTGTTAGTGGATGGTCCTCCTTACGGGCTGGAAATGTTTGTTTGCAGCTTGGATGGTCCTCCTTATGGGCAACCGCTGCTTTGCTGAATGAGAATTTGTTAGTGGGAGTTTGAACACCTGCATTGAACATTTTTTTAAATGCTCCATGATTGAACACATGGTAAATTTATTTCATTTCATTGTTGGTTTGGAATTGCATGGTATAAACGATTTTCCTATGATTGAACAAATGGTTTATACCTAAGTTATTGTTGACATTTTCAATTGTACAAGTGACTGCATCCAACAACAAACTATTTCAAGCATAGTTTCAGGTTTTGCATTGCTCTTAAAAATGTAACTTTTATTATTGTTATGTATTTGATATTGTTTATTGTTCTGTATTTTGATGTTTTTGGAGCTTTTTGGAGGAGTTGCATATTGTTATTTTATCTGCAAGTTGTTTTTATATACTATTACTGCTTATCTTCATTGGATTTTTATGCACTAGAGGTGATTAAGCTTATATTCCTTGTTATGAGGCTTCTTTCCATTCTTCTTGTCTTCTACAATCTTCTATATCTCAGGTCATCAGGTGTCATGTTTCCTCTAGCTACTCATAAGTCAACTTTTCTCTGTTTCAGATCTGTTTTCAACTCTTTTGTATAAAATGATTATTTGTCTTTCTTGTAGGCACTGTCTAACTCCCTAGACTTTATTATTGATACGTCGTCTGGCCTCACCCATTTCAGCCTTACATGTCTATTTTGAAGACAGAAGGCACCCTGGTTCTGGCTGGTGTACCCGGTGAAATTCAAGTGTCTCCTGGATCCCTCATTTTTGAAAATTTTAGTATTAGAAGCTTTATGTGCTATTTGGGATTTTTATTTTAATGAAACAAATGATTGTTTTGCTCATGTTTAGGGACATGAAGCTTTAGAATCCAGAAAACAAAGTTTTTGCTCAAATGTTTCAGAAGAATTATTTTTTCTTATATTTTTATGTAAGATATTTTTTGCTTGAATAATTGGATGTAATGA
>JXCR01125780.1:91136-101175 GCA_002079205.1 Phalaenopsis hybrid cultivar | reverse complement strand
TTAATTTTTAATTATTTTTAATTTAAAAAGTAGCTCAAAAATGTACTATTTATTTTATTATTAATTTTATTTTTCTTAGGTGCCCCTGATCACAAGGAACTCCCAAAATCATTTTCATAGTTTTCATAATTATATTTTATTTATTATAATTATTTTATTAAAAAAATTCTTTTTTACTTGAAAAATAGACTTTGATATTAAATATATCTCAAATGGGTTTCAAATTTTTACAGAGGGTTCAAATGATCATTATTTACAGTGTGGAATATTTTTTTACAAGTTTTGAATTATGTTATATTTATTTAAATCTTTATGAGTTTTAATGACTTAATTAGTTATGATACAACAACAAAGCCTTAATCTGGCTACGTGGGGTCTGCTACATGAATCCTTTTTCTCCATTGTGTCCTATTTAGTCTCATATTTTCATTTAGTTTTAATAAATCAAGATCATTTTTTATACAATAAGTCCAAGTCATCCAAGGTCTACCTCTGCCTTTTTTAACATAAGTTGAATCTAAAACATCTACTCTCCTAATCAAATCATCATATGGTTGACTTAATTAGCTATGATAATGTACATAATTACTTAAACTTATTTTATATTTTTCTAGTGTCATCTGACCATAAGAAACCTACCAAACAAATCTCATATTTTTCTGATTTTTATTTTAATTTATATAAATTTTTCTAGCAAAAATAGGCAACTAGACCTGGAAATGAGGAATTTTAGGGTTAGAGGTGCTCTTTAACTTTAGAAAAATTAGAGAACATCTCTAACCATATGCAAAATAAGCCCTCCAAATTTCAAGCCATGATGATTAATATTTTATTAAATATAATTAAAATACTCTATGAAGTATTTAATTAATTAAACATAAAATATATAGTAAATAGTTTTTATTTTTATTTTGTAAATCTTTCCTCTTTTCACTAAGCAGCAAGGTATTTTTATTTTATTTTTATGAATTTTTTACAGCAAGTTATGAATTTTTAAAGCTTATGAATTTAAATAAATAAAAGGGCCCGCTTTTCTACTTATCCACATGACGCTGACTAGATCCTTAACAGCTCCAAAATTCCATGCGGTGTGTTCCCATTTGTCGCTGCCTTCCGTGTTAGCTGCTACCCGACCCACACTTTATGAACCATTCTCCCGTCCGACTTCTCCTCCGTCGTTTGATCAATATACCTGGAAATGGATGACATATGTTCATCATCCCCATCTATTCTAGAACTAGAACCATCAAACTTCTAGACCTAAGGTCTCACTCTATGCTCAACCAAATCACATGGGGTTTATTCCATAGCTTCATCTAGTCAAGGCGAAATTATTTATACTGTTACATGCATATGAAATACAAGTCTAGTTCACAATCAATGAAACTGAGGCTAAAATTAGAGATTTTGAAATATACCTTTGCCCAAAAGGTGAGGCCTCAATTGAGTGCAAGTGGAAGCTTCTTTGTAGTCCAACAAACCTCCTCAAAGTGTCACCTTTCTTTGGAATAAGGTTTGACTAGGATTTCAACCAAAGGGTGGTGCGGCTTTGATTTTGGAGTGGGTTAGAGTGCTTGGGAGAGAGGGATTTTGATGAGGAACTTTCTCTTTTGGTTTGAGGAAGCTTAAGGGAGAGTAAATTTGGAGTTTAGTGATGGTTTGTGGAATGATAGAAAATTGTCATGGATTCAATTGGTGGCTTTGACAATGGAAATGGGTGGATTGAACTCANATATATGGAGAAAATTAAAAGATATAATAACTAAGAATTTGTCACAAAATTATTGAAATCTTAAGACCAAAGCAACATAAAACTATTGGTGAATCTTTATCTTCACCTGCTTAGGTAAAATTTAGGAGGAAAAAATTAACAAGTCAAATTTAATGAGAATGAAAAAAGTTCTTGTTACTAATTTTCTTCAGACAACTTTCCTAGAAAAAAACTATGATTTTAGCTATTTTTTGCAGGATCATCGTTGATAGGAGCAAACAAAAAAGTTTTTGTTTTGGATGTTTTTATTAGTAAAGAGCATTATATGGCTCCAATTTATTGCAACGAAATTAAATATACAAGGGGTTGACTAATAATTCCTCAAACCCCACCACAACCCAAACAACTCACACAAAAAAGAAAAAACTACAGAATCATTGGCTGCTTACAAATCGCACAAAATACATGAAAAACAACTTGTAACACAAAGAAATGGAGTATTAAGTTTATCCCCATTAAGCAGAAGAGAGAGCTCCAACGAAACTAGATTAGAAAAAGTACCAACTTGTGACTTTAAGCTATGTTTTGCAGCATAATCCACACATTTATTACCTTCACGATGTATTAAAAGCCAATGGAACTGTATAAAATTCATAAGAGCAAAAATTCTCTTTAACTGAAGAATAAGGTTCCAAGGATAATCCTTCTTCATGCAACAATAAAGCCATACGTTTATAAAATCCATTTCAATATAAATATTATGCCAACCACATTTAACAACCAACTCCAAACCAGTAATCACAGTTTCAGCTTTAGCAATAATCGAATTAGAAGCAACAACAGGAGTAGAAAACTAACAAAGACAATGTCCACTAAAATATATGCAAATACCACCTATATCAGCTGTGATTGAGGTCCAACTACCATCAGTATTAAGTTTCAGGTAACAATGCGCAGAAGCTTTCCACATAATCAACTAAATAACAGGTTTACCTTTCCTATCATGCGCAATCTGAAACTTACGCAACATGTTCATGACACTATGATGAGGAGAAGCTGTAAACTTACCAAATTTCAGTTTTTTATAAATAAAGCCTTTAATATAAAAAAAATTAGAAGGAGAAACCACTTTACCATCATGTTTACATTCATTCCTAGCCAACTAGATATACCAAAAGAAAACTATTGGAATAGAAGAAAAATAGATACTACCATTCTTCTTCCACTAAGCAATTAAACCAAAAATAGAAGTGCAGTTCAGTCGATTCCCATTAAAATCAAACAAGGAGAAAACCATATCCCAAAGTGTAATAGGAAAAGAGCAATGAAAAAATAAATGTTCCAGGCACTCTTCATGATTCTTACACAGATAACAAATAGAAGGTAACCGAAGATTCTTGAATTTTAAAATATTACTATTTGTGCATTTTCATATTTTTTAATTTTTAATTATTTTTAATTTAAAAAGTAGCTCAAAAATGTACTATTTATTTTAATATTAATTTTATTTTTTTTAGGTGCCCCTGATCACAAGGAACTCCCAAAATCATTTTCATAATTTTCATAATTATATTTTATTTATTATAATTATTTTATTACAAAAATCAATTTTTACTTGAAAAATAGACTTTGTTATTAAATATATCTCAAATGGGTTTCAAATTTTTACAGAGGGTTCAAATGATCATTATGTACACTGTGGAACATTTTCTTACAAGCTTTGAATTATGTTATATTTATTTAAATCTTTATGAGTTTTAATGACTTAATTAGTTATGATACAACAACAAAGCCTTAATCTGGCTACGTGAGGTCTTCTACATGAATCCTTTTTCTCCATTGTGTCCTATTTAGTGTCATATTTTCATTTAGTTTTAATAAATCAAGATCATTTTTTATACAATAAGTCCAAGTCATCCAGGGTCTACCTCTGCCTTTCTTAACATAAGTTGAATCTAAGACATCTACTCTCCTAATCAAATCATCATATGGTTGACTTAATTAGCTATGATAATGTACATAATTACTTAAACTCATTTTATATTTTTCTAGTGTCATCTGACCATAAGAAACCTACCAAACAAATCTCATATTCTTCTGATTTTTATTTTAATTTATATAATTTTTTCTAGCAAAATAGGCAACTAGACTTGGAAATGAGGAATTTTAGGGTTAGAGTTGTTCTTTAACTTTAGAAAAATCGGAGAACATCTCTAACCATATGCAAAATAAGCCCTCCAAATTTCAAGCCATGATGATTAATATTTTATTAAATATAATTAAAATACTCTCTGAAGTATTTAATTAATTAAACATAAAATATATAGTAAATAATTTTTATTTTTATTTTGTAAATCTTTCCTCTTTTCACTAAGCAACAAGGTATTTTTATTTTATTTTTCTGAATTTTTTACACCAAGTTATGAATTTTTAAAGTTTATGAATTTAAATAAATAAAAAGGCCCGCTTTTCTACTTATCCACATGACACTGACTAGATCCTTAGCAGCTCCAAAATTCCATGCGGTGTGCTCCCATTTGTCGCTGCCTTCCGTGTCAGCTGCTACCCGACCCACACTTTATGAACCATTCTCCCGTCCGACTCCTCCGTCGTTTGATCAATATACCCGGAAATGGATGACATATGTTCATCATCCCCAACTATTCTAGAACTAGAACCATCAAACTTCTAGATCTAAGGTCTCACTCTATACTCAACCAAATCACATGGGGTTTATTCCATAGCTTCATCTAGTCAAGGCAAAATTATTTATACTGTTACATGCATATGAAATACAAGTCTAGTTCACAATCAATGAAACTGAGGCTAAAATTAGAGATTTTGAAATATACCTTTGCCCAAAAGGTGAGGTCTCAATTGAGTGCTAGTGGAAGCTTCTTTGTAGTCCAACAAACCTCCTCGAAGTGTCACATTGCTTTGGAATAAGGTTTGAGTAGGATTTCGATCAAAGGGTGGTGCGGCTTTGATTTTGGAGTGGGTTAGAGTGCTCGGGAGAGAGGGATTTTGACGAGGAACTATCTCTTTTGGTTTGAGGAAGCTTAAGGGAGAGTTAATTTGGAGTTTAGTGATGGTTTGTGGAATGATAGAAAATTGGCATGGATTCAATGGGTGGCTTTGACAATGGAAATGGGTGGATTGAACTCAGGAAAGCTTGAAGAGGCTTTGGAAGGATTTTGGCAGAATCTCCCCAAGGAATTGGATGATCTCCATTTGGCCATGAGAGGGGTATTATTTATAGAGGGAGCCATGGCTGCCACCAGGGAAAGCCAGGGGGGTAAAAGAGGATGCTTATGTGGAGAACAATTGGCCAATACGTTGAGCCATATCAGAGAGTCTCAATTTTGGGTTTAATCCTTTTGGGACCTCTCAGGCATGGAATTTTTTGGCCACTAAACCTACCAACTAGGGCTTGGCTAGTGGCTAGCTAAGTCAGGGAAGCCAGGAGAGTTTAATTGTGATGGTTTGGGGGGCTTGGGAAGGATAGTGGGAAGAATCCTCTTGATTTATCCAGTTTTAGGAAGAAATCTCCCAAATCAAGGGACCACTGGTCCATGGCACCATTAGGGTAGGCTGGTCCTTAGGGTCTAACTTGTGGTTGTGGTGTCCAAGTTTGGGCTAGACCAAAAAGGTACAAGGTTTGTTGGGGTTTGGGTTCAAAACCTGGGGTTTGAATTGAACTTGGGTTTGGCCTTGGCTAGAGCTTGTATCTAGGTCAATTTATTGGACAATTTGATATAGAAGATTTTTAAAAGGCCTTGGAAGTCAATTGGGTGGAAATTGAGA
Organism: Phalaenopsis hybrid cultivar; assembly: GCA_002079205.1. Taxonomy (NCBI): domain Eukaryota; kingdom Viridiplantae; phylum Streptophyta; class Magnoliopsida; order Asparagales; family Orchidaceae; genus Phalaenopsis; species Phalaenopsis hybrid cultivar. The sequence goes on along the minus strand of JXCR01125780.1, from coordinate 95,660 downwards.
GGCTATGGGGTTCAATTTGGTGAGATTTAGATTTTTTNACCATTAGGGTAGGCTGGTCCTTAGGGTCTAACTTGTGGCTGTGGTGGCCAAGTTTGGGCTAGACCAAAATGATATAAGCTTTGTTGGGGTTTGGGTTCAAAACTTGAGGTTTGAATTGAACTTGGGTTTGGCCTTGGCTAGAGCTTGTATCAAGGTTAGTTTATTGGAAAATTTGATATAGAAGATTTTTAAAAGGCCTTGGAAGTCAATTGGTTGGAAATTGAGATGCTATGGGGTTCAATTTGGTGAGATTTAGATTTTTGGGCGAAATTAGGGGGTTTGGTTTGAATTGAATTTTGGTTAGGTTTTCTTTTGGGTCTTGGCCAATAGAGAGCTAAATTTGGTCTAGAGGAATGTCATGAAGAGTTAAGAAGTGAATTTGGTGAAATTGAATGGGTTAGGGAGTTCAATTTGGTGGAACTTTGGCTTAGGGACAATTTTGGGCAATTGGATTAAGCTTGGAATTTGGGCTTGAAGATGGGCTCAATTGGCCTAAAATCTTGTTTCAATTGGGATGGGACATGATGAAATTTGATTTAGATTTGAAATTGAAAAAGTTTGAAATCAATTTGGTGGAAATTGAGGTTGATTTGGAGACTTTAGGTATTTAGAGGTAAAATTGGGATTTTTGTCAAAATCAGTCAATTTGGTCAAATTAGGCCCAATGGGTGGTTAGGATTGATTTAGGAGAGGTTTGGAATGATTTTAGACACTTTGGGAATTTTTGGGCCATGAGGGGCGTTTTGGTAATTTTTGCAAATTTAAGATTATTTTGGGAATTTTGGAAAATTTTGTGCCTTTTGGGCAATTTGAGTGGTATAAAATGTTTTGGGATGATTTTTTGATAGAATTTGAGTATTTGGGTCATTTTGAAAATCTTAAGACTCTAGGAGTATTTTGGTAATCATGGAAAAATTTGGGGCTAAAAGGCCAAAAATTAGGAATTCAGGTAAAATTGGGGTTTAATGAGGTTGTTAATCACAAATTTACCCTTATGGCGCTATGAGACCAAGGTAATCCCTATCTTGGATACTACATGTGTTGTTTCTAGCCATCGTAGCCAAGGGCTAAGGATTTGGGGGACCACCTACATGAGTCTCTAAAAGAGTAGGGGAATCAGGCTAAGCATGCTTGGTTTAAGTTTGTAGGTTGTGAGTGAAAGTGAAGGTTTCAAGTATGTGTGTGCAAGACTGATCAAGACCACACCACCCTGAGCTAACCTTAAGGTTAGACAGTCTTATGGTGACTCCTCTTGAGCTCCCCATGTTGGTTTCATCCTACGAAGTGCTAGAGGTCAAAATCAAACATGTCGAACTTCAATAAAAGTAAAGAAGTGTTTACAATTTCTAACAGGGTAGGTTTCATTAATAGTCCTCTAGGATAGTCCTATAGCTAGATCCTACTTCTAAGGAAAAAAGTCTAGACCTCAACAAAAAGTGAGGCTAACAGCCAACCACCTTGGTCGTCGGAAAACCTAAAGTTGAGAAGCTCCACTATGGTTAACAATCCAAATTTCACTCATCCTCTATGGCTCACTCCCATTAGATTGTTGCCCTTTTATTCCCTCAACCTAAGCAGCACTTTCCACTCCCTGACCATCCAAATTGAAGCCCCATGCTTGACCTATAAAACCACAACCTCTTCACGGACAAATGGGAAACATGCATAAAACTTGAGGAAACTCTATCAACTTGCTCCCAAACCTTCCTACAACTTTGAGAAAATCATCCACACCATTTCTAGCCCCCTTCACCCACACCCTAATTTCTTCACTGAAATTCAGGGCATTTTCTTTCATTCCACCGAACTCCACCAAACTCCAAATTAACTCTTCCAAACACCCCAATACCATAAAATTACTTCCCCAATCAAAAGCCCACGTTCCCAAACCCTCTAGCCTAGATCTGATCCACCCATTGGTCTAAATCATAATTAGACTCAACCAATGCTCAAATTGGCACATGGAGGATGTTTGTTGACTCGAGGCGAGGCTTTTGAAAAAACCCAATTGAGTCCTCACATCTTGGGCAAAGGAATAACCCAAAACTTCTCATCTTTGACTCTGTTTGGACCTTTGTGAATAATATTTACATTTCAAGTTTCACTTTTACTTTAATTAAAAAAAATTAAGAAAAATAAAAATAAAAACAAAAAAAAAGAAATCAAGTTTTTTGAGTTCATTCTGGTCAGAGGATCTTAGGAAAAATAAAAATGTCATTTAAAACAAGGAATGTATAGTTAAGTATTTTTAATATTTAAAAAATAACAAAAATTAAAAATGTGTAAATATTATTTAAAAAATCACAAAAATAGCTTTGAAAAAAGGAAACCACCCTAATGGCCCCATAAAATTTCAAATTCATAAAGTTTACCTTTAATATAAAAATATATTTTCTAGGAAAATAGTAATTTTAGCTTAAAATAATTATATATAAAAAACAAAAATAAGAAAATTAAATAATTTAACTTGGATTGCTCCTTGAGACCAGAGACACTTTAGAAAAATAAAATTGAATTTAAAATAATAAATGTACTTTTTAAGTCTTTATCTAATTTTATATAATTAAAATAATTAAAAATAACAAAAATGTAAATACCTCTCAAAATATCACAAATCACTCCTTGATGAAGAAGACAACAAAGAAATGCTTCTACAAATTTTTAAAATAATAGAAAATGTATTTTCAAGTAGTTAACTGTATTTTTTCATTTTTTTGACTAAAGAAATTATAAAAAATCAAAGAAAAATCACAAAAATATAAACTAAATTTAACTGAGTTCTCTAAAGTTAGAGAGATTAATGAAGATATAAAAACTAATTTTCAAAAAAAAATATTTTATATTTATTTATTCATTAAAAATAACTAAAAATCATAAAAATTAAAATATAATTAAAAATTCATGAAAATTATCCTGAATGGTTCTCTAACTGGTAAGAAATCAATAAAAGTTTTCTATGATAGCAAAATTGTTTTGGTTAATCAAACTAATTAATATTGAAAATCTATAATTTTGAACCAAAATAATTATAATAAATTAAATAAAAGTCAGAAAAATATGATTTTTCCTCTGATGTTTCAATTAACCCATGAGTGGCTGGCCAATAAAGTTCTAAAGTCATTTGAGTTAAGCTAAAAAAAGTTATGAGGTAGGAAACTCTAAGGGTAAAATTGTAATTTTGGAATTTTGTACTCTAATTTTAATTTAGGTTAAACCAAAGGGTNTTTTTGATGTTATTTTATTAGATAATTAAGACTTATATTCCAACAGTAAAATGCCATAAAAATTCATATGAGATGAGGACTTATGTCATAACAAATATGAATAAATGTTAGATCTAATAATATTGATAGACAACTTGAACCAAGTTTTAGAAGACTAAGTGAGACTTAAAGAACTCAATTATTCCAATGAGAAAAATCTGGCCCGAATCTTTTGAACTTATGAACTTGCCCAAGAAGATAGCCATTAAACCCATTTATGCTTCCGTACCATGATTCAGTCATATGCACGTATATATCATTATAATCATTATTTAAAAGTAGAAAAGTTCAATGGGACATATGAATCAAACTTATACATTGAGTAACTCTTATATAATATGCACATAATTAATGCAAAACAATTTAGTTTCCATGTTTTATTAAATTTTTATTCATACTTTAAGGATATATGTGTGAAACTAATGCATGTATGCATACATAAACAATCCAATTATGATGACAAAAATTTTAGGTAGACATTTTTAAAAAGGGTGGCAATGGAAAATGTTCCCTTATGTGTAACAAATAAAATTGTTGAAGGAAGGAAAGAACTGATATACAAGTGCAAATAGTTTAGTTTTATCTAGGGGTTTCTATTGAATTCTTTTGATAATTTTATACATTGTTTATGTTTGATTTGTTTGGGTTTTTAATCTTAAATTTGAGTTATTAGATAGAGTAGAAAATCAATATTATCCAACGATCCTAAAATAATAGAAAGCTTTTAGAACCATAAATATAAATAAATTAACTTATAAAAATATTTTTCATGCGCGCACCATAAAATAAGCTCAAAAGCATAAAGTATCAAAATAACATAAGAAAACATGTCAATGGGATCAACTGCTATTATTCACCATAAAAAAAAAATGAAAAAGTGGCCAACTAAGCTCTGACATTATATAGCCCATCCTAGAACTAAAGATGTCATGTTGATCTTTTCTATCACCTATCTTCGATTCACCTCCTTTCAATTTGCTCTTTTATGGTTCTTCATGGTTCATGTTCTTCAGGCTTCACGATGCATCGCCAGGAAATACGATCCATCCTCGCTTATCCTAATTCCAGAAGACCTAAACCTAGTTAAAGTTTCAAATCACATTTACATTTATAAAACAAAGCCTAACCAAACCTATAAGATAAAAATGAGCAAGCACAAACACAATCAAGCAAGTAAATCAACACACATAACCTAGCATAGGTGGGTATTTTGCCATTTGTC
>JXCR01125780.1:61846-88991 GCA_002079205.1 Phalaenopsis hybrid cultivar | reverse complement strand
TTTAGTTTTTTTTTTTTTTTTTTTTTGTATTTGTGCCCATTAAGCATGTCCAAATATTAAAAATAGTGTTAGAACTATTAAAGTGTTGCTCTAACATATAGTCTATAAAGTAAACAATCACCCTACAATCCATTCTAATGGACAAATATCACAAAAATCAACACATTGCATTACCATATATATAGAACAATCAATCATAATCATCCCAGCTTATTTCTTGGGTGGTTAGTTCCCTAATCAACAAATCTATGTATTAGGTTGTGTAGTAAGTATGTATTGCCCTTTAAAGTTTGAAGTGCAATTCAACATTTTGAGTTTAAATATTACTAGTGGATGGTTTGAGTTTATATATTTAGATTATTAATGATTTTTTTAAAATTTTAAGATTAATTATTTTAATTTCATTTTAAGATTTGATGTGGTTCTTCTAAATATAAATGTTTACCATAAGGACCAATACAATAGGAGATCCTCAACATCTACATTTCATTCAAAGTGGCGGAATGACATGAAGACAAAGAAAAATGATTTTGTAAGGAATATTCAATTAATTATGATTTTTCATGATCTCAATTTANTATGAGAATTAATATTTAAATTGTTGTCTATTTAACAATTAAAAAAATATATACAAATTTGAAAATTTTCAATTATTTCAAACATTTCAAACATTTCAAACATTACGACAATTCGAACAAAAACGAACCAAACATGAACAGACTCTTCACGAACAATTTCGAACACAAGCCTATTTCAAACAAACTATATTTCAAACGAACCGAACACGAACATGAGCACTATTCGTTCGTGTTCGGTTCATTTACACCCCTAATTTCAATTGGGGATCGCTTTGTTGACTTCAAATGTAAAGTGTTTGGTGAGTACTACATGTAGCTGTTAAATTTATTTGGCAACTGGAATTATCTTGATGTAAGGCTATATGCTTTAATAAGCTTGGTTTTTTCTTTATGACTATTATTAATCTTTTTTACTAGCCATCTTATTTTGGACTCTNGAAGTCAATTGGGTGGAAATTGAGAGGCTATGGGGTTCAATTTGGTGAGATTTAGATTTTTTGGCGAAATTAGGGGGTTTGGTTTGAATTGAATTTTGGTTAGGTTTTCTTTTGGGTCTTGGCCAATAGAGTGATAAATTTGGTCTAGAGGAATGCCATGAAGAGTTTAGGAAGTGAATTTGGTGAAATTGAATGGGTTAGGGAGTTCAATTTCGTGGAACTTTGGTTTAGGGGCAATTTTAGGCATTTGGATTAAGCTTGGAATTTGGGCTTGAAGTTGGGCTCAATTGGCCTAAAATCTGGTTTCAATTGGGATGGGATATGATGAAATTTGATTTAGATTTGAAATTGAAAAAAGTTTGAAATCAATTTGGTGGAAATCGAGGTTGATTTGGAGACTTTAGGTATTTAGAGGTAAAATTGGGTTTTTTGTCAAAATCAGTCAAATTGGGCCCAATGGGTGGTTAGGATTGATTTAGGAGAGGTTTGGAATGATTTTGGACGCTTTGGGAATTTTTGGGCCATGAGGGGCATTTTGGTAATTTTTGTAAATTTAAGATTATTTTGGGAATTTTGGAAAACTTTGTGCCTTTTGGGCAATTTGAGTGGTATAAAATGTTTTGGGATGATTTTTTGATAGAATTTGAGTATTTGGGTCATTTTGAGAATTTTAAGACTCTAGGAATATTTTGGTAATCATGGAAAAGTTTGGGGCTAAAAGGCCAAAAATTAGGAATTTAGGTAAAATTGGGGTTTAATGAGGTTGTTAATCACAAATTGACCCTTATGGCGCTATGAGACCAAGGTAATCCCTATCTTGGATACTACATGTGTTGTTTCTAGCCATCCTATCCAAGGGCTAAGGATTTGGGGGACCACCTACATGAGTCTCTAAAAGAGTAGGGGAATCAGGCTAAGCATGCTTGGTTTAAGATTTTAGGTTGTGAGTGAAAGTGAAGGGTTCAAGTGTGTGTGTGCAAGACTGATCAAGACCACACCACCCTGAGCTAACCTTAAGGTTAGGCAGTCTTATGGTGACTCCTCTTGAGCTCCCCATGTTGGTTTCATCCTACGAAGTGCTAGAGGTCAAAATCAAACATGTGGAACTTCAAGAAAAGTAAAGAAGTGTTTACAATTTCTAATAGGGTAGAGTTTCATTACTAGTCCTCTAGGATAGTCAACAGGAAAGTCCTATAGCTAGATCCCACTTCTAAGGAAAAAAGTCTAGACCTCAACAAAAAGTGAGGCTAACAGCCAACCACCTTGGTCGTCGGAAAACCTAAACTTGAGAAGCTCTACTATGGTTAACAATCCAAACTTCACTCATCCTCTATGGCTCACTCCCATTGGATTGTTGCCCTTTTATTCCCTCAACCTAAGCAACACTTTCCACTCCCTGACCATCCAAATTGAAGCCCCCTGCTTGGCCTATAAAACCACAACCTCTTCACGGACAAATGAGAAACATGCATAAAACTTGAGGATACTCTATCAACTTGCTCCCAAACCTTCCTACAACTTTAAGAAAATCATCCACACCATTTCTAGCCCTTCACCCACACCCTAATTTCTTCACTGAAATTCAGGGCATTTTCTTTCATTCCACCGAACTCCACCAAACTCCAAATTAACTCTTCCAAACACCCCAATACCATAAAATTACTTCCCCAATCAAAAGCCCACGTTCCCAAACCCTCTAGCCTAGATCTGATCCACCCATTGGTCTAAATCATACTTAGACTCAACCAATGCTCAAATTGGCACATGGAGGATGTTTGTTGACTTGAGGCGAAGCTTTTGAAAAAACCCAATTGAGGCCTCACATCTTGGGCAAAGGAATAACCCAAAACTTCTCATCTTTGACTCTGTTTGGACCTTTGTGAATAATATTTACATTTCATGTGTATCTAGCCATATAAATGTGTTTGTTTCACTTAGATTAAGGTGTAGGAATAAACACCATGTGATTTAGTGGAGTATCAAGCGAGATCATAGAGTTAGAATGCAAACAACTCTCAGGTTAGAGCGATCGGGGATGATGAACGGATGTTATCCATCCACGCGTGTTTCTAATGAATGGAGGAGATAAAGTTGGATGAGTTTGCGCCGACGTGGATTAGTAGGAAATTGGGGGCTTTTTGAATTAAATAAATACAAAAAATGGCATTTAACTTTAAAAATTCAAATTTTAATGTAGAAAATCAAAAAAATAAAATAAAAATACATCTATAATCAATGAACAGAGGAAAACTTAATTGACAAAAAATTAAAATTATTTATTAAATAATTTATTTAAAATTAATTAAAAACCCTAGATTTTAATTAATTCATAAATTTTTAAATATTAATCATCATTAAATGAAACCTTGAGGGTTTATTTCTAATGACCCTAAGGATGTTCCCTGATTTTTCTAAGGTCAGAGGACACCCTAGCATCAAAAGCTCCATATTTCTAGGAGTTTCACTTTTACTTTAATTAAAAAAATTAAGAAAAATAAAAATAAAAACAAAAAAAATGAAATCAAGTTTGTTGAGTTCACTATGGTCAGAGGATCTTAGGAAAAATAAAAATGTCATTTAAAATAAGGAATGTATAGTTAAGTATTTTTAATATTTAAAAAATAACAAAAATTAAAAAATATGTAAATATTATTTAAAAGATCACAAAAATAGCTTTGAATAAAGGAAACCACCCTAAGGGCCCCATAAAATTTCAAATTCATAAAGTTTAATTTAAAAATTCATAAAGTTTAATTCATAAAATTTCAAATTCATAAAAATTCTAAGGGTAAAATTGTAATTTTGGAATTTTGTACTATAATTTTAATTTAGGTTAAACCAAAAGGTAAATGGGTAATATTCATGATCATTAATCCACTGAAGTGATTGAAATATAAAGGACAAATAGGCAACTCATTCATGGCATTTTCTGCAAAAAGGAAAAATTGCAATTATCAAAATTATTGAGGTTAGAAAGATAATTGAATTTGGATGATTCAAATGTGAGCACATGTTAGANAAGGAAAAATTGCAATTATCAAAATTATTGAGGTTAGAAAGATAATTGAATTTGGATGATTCAAATGTGAGCGGCACATGTTAAGAAATCAATAATTCACTAATTTAAAGCCCCAAACTAATGGTTAAGCATAATTCAATCTTTTAATAAGAAACAAACACATTTTATTAAACTTTTTCAAGATTACAAATTTATCCTTAAGAGATCTAAGAGCTTGGTAGGAGTTAGGCTTGGTCTAGAATCATATAAAGGGATTAGAAAATAAAGAACATACTTATCATAAAAAAATTTAAGCACTATAAGTTCAGGTTCAATTTAGAGGAGAGCAAAATTTTTTTAAGTGATTGACCCACATCAACCTCAAACATATATTTAAAGAAGTGACTACTTGCCCTACTCATGGGTTAATTGAAACATGAAAATTGTGCATAACTCAAGACATTGAAGTGAAACTTTAACTTAACCAAAGTTGATCAATTCAATAATATAGTAAGACCAAATGAATTTGAAATAGTCCAGAAGATTCAAAAGCTGTTTAGGGTAACTCCCCGTACACCTTAATAAGATTTTGGACAGGCTTACATAAATTTGTTGAAGAAAATCATCCTCAAAATCTTAGGGACCCACCAAGATATTATTCAGGACCCTTTTAACTTAAATCTTTAATGAAACCATCACTACTTATCTTACAGAAAACTCAATACTCAAGGGTATGAGTCTTAGATATGGTATTCAAACCCTTGTGGGCCCTTGAGAATATTTTTTTTATGTCACATATGAATTATCAAGCTTGTGTAAGTTGGAGGACTAGGTGGTGAGGGCGATGAAGATAATGTTTATGTGTGTTAAGAGTGTCGCTTGCCTCGATGACCTTCATAGAAGGGAGGTAGGATGGACGACACTATTCACCAACTCTCGGTAAGAAGTCGCGTCTGCCTTTGGCTTTGTTAAGTTGCATAGTTTTAGTCTGATCAGAGTGATTAACTTTTAGACTATCCAATTTACCAAAATATTTCTATAAATGTAAAATAACAAAAAAAAATTTCCTATGACACTACTACTTTTGACTGCTAAGTAAGTTCCGCATTCATAAAAAATTAAAGAATTTTAGATGTTATCCTTTTAAAAGTTAACTTATTAATCATTTTGATTGAGGCTAGAAATTGCCCCTCCTTAAATTGCTTGGTTGGTGACTTCTATTTAAAGTTCGAATATAAAGCACACAATTTATTGCCCTACAAATCGAAGGATAAAAGCAAATTTGCTAGACCCAAGCACCCGTCTTAGGAATGCAGTGCTCGATCCAACTACAGTAAATGAAAAGGTAAGCTCCTAAGAGTCTATTTGAAGTTGCAATGCACCAAGAAAATGCCAAGACCAATTTTCACCATAATTTAAAATATTTTTTTGCCTTTCTTTGAGCCTACTGAAGTATTCATATTTTTTAAAGTATCTGTTATGAAAGCATAGACATTTAGATAAGCTTAGTTTGGTTTTTGCAATAGCACTTTTAGTTTTTCTAAAGTAGAAATCTTCCATATACTCTTGAAGGATTTAGAAAACAAAAGTGGGATGATGTTGAACATTACACATGAGATTTCACAAGACTTCCCATTGAGTTCTTTCCTTTTATATTCTTTGCTCTTAAGTATTCAAAACAATGTTAAGCCTTATTTTTTTTATTTTACTTTTTGTAAGCATGACTAATCACCCATAAGGTTAGATGCATCATTTATTTATTTTTTATTAATGACAAGATAAGTTTTCTAGAATTTTAGTGAACTGCATGTTTTTATCTAGTTAATAAAAAAATATTGAATGATTGNATTACAAATTTATCCTTAAGAGATCTAAGAGCTTGGTAGGAGTTAGGCTTGGTCTAGAATCATATAAAGGGACTAGAAAATAAAGAACATACTTATCATAAAAATTTTTTAAGCACTATAAGTTCAGGCTCAATTTAGAGGAGAGCAAAATTTTTTTAAGTGATTGATAACCCACATCAACCTCAAACATATATTTAAAGAAGTGACTACTTGCCCTACTTATGGCTTAATTGAAACATGAAAATTGTGCATAACTCAAAACATTGAAGTGAAACTTTAACTTAACCAGAGTTGATCAATTCAATAATATAGTAAGACCAAATGAATTTGAAATAGTCCAGAAGATTCAAAAGCTGTTTAGGGTAACTCCCCGTACACCTTAATAAGATTTTGGACAGGCTTACATAAATTTGTTGAACAAAATCATCCTCAAAATCTTAGGGACCCACCAAGATATGATTCAGGACCCTTTTAACTTAAATCTTTAATGAAACCATCACTACTTATCTTACAGAAAACTCAATGCTCAAGGGTATGAGTTTTAGATATGGTATTCAAACCCTTGTGGGCCCTTGGGAATATTTTTTTATGTCACATATGAATCATCAATCTTGTGTAAGTTGGAGGACTAGGTGGTGAGGGCGATGATGATAATGTTTAGGTGTGTTAAGAGTGTCGGTTGCCTCGATGACCTTCATAGAAGGGAGGTAGGATAGACGACACTATTCACCAACTCTCGGTAAGAAGTCGCATCTGGCTTTGGCTTTCTTAAGTTGTCGGTAGTTTTAGTCTGATCAGAGTGATTAACTTGTGAACTATCCAATTTACCAAAATATATCTATAAATGTAACATAACAAAAAAAAATTTTCCTATGACACTGCTACTTTTGACTGCTAAGTAAGTTATGCATTCATAAAAAAATAAAGAATTTTAGATGTTATCCTTTTAAAAGTTAACTTATTAATCATTTTGATTGAGGCTAGAAATTGCCCCTCCTTAAATTGCTTGGTTGGTGACTTCTATTTAAAGTTGGAATATAAAGCACACAATTTATGGCCCTACAAATTGAAGGATAAAAGCAAATTTGCTAGACCCAAGCACCCGTCTTAGGAATGTAGTGCTCGATCCAACTATAGTAAATGAAAAGGTAAGCTCCTAAGAGTTTATTTGAAGTTGCAATGCACCAGGAAAATGCCAAGACCAATTTTCACCATAATTTAAAATATTTTTTGCCTTTCTTTGAGCCTACTGAAGTATTCATATTTTTTAAAGTATCTGTTATGAAAGCATAGACATTTAGATAAGCTTAGTTTGGTTTTTTCAATAGCACTTTTTAGTTTTTCTAAAGTAGAAATCTTCCATATACTCTTGAAGGATTTAGAAAACAAAAGGGGGATGATGTTGAACATTACACAAGAGATTTCACAGGACTTCCCATTGAGTTCTTTCCTTTTTATATTCTTTGCTCTTAAGTATTCAAAACAATGTTAAGCCTTATTTTTTTTTTATTTTACTTTTTGTAAGCATGACTAATCACCCATAAGGATAGATGAATCATTTATTTATTTATTTATTAATGACAAGATAAGTTTTTTAGAATTTTAGTGAACTGCATGTTTTTATCTAGTTATAAAAAATTATTGAATGATTTTATGTGATTTAAGGTATACATCAACCCCACAAATTTTAAAGATTTCTTATTTAGACATTCAATTATAACAATAAGAATAATATACTACCTTGAAAAGTGGAAATATCACTCTTTATTGGATATAATCACTGAATGGAGAATTTAAAATTTATGAGTTTATATGAACATAATATTTTGCTATTACCTAGCTTACGTAAGAAATGATTTATTTATTCTAAGGATTATGTTTACTAAAGGAATAACCCTTATAATTAATTACATCTTAGAAGAGCATGTCTCTTAAGATAAGTGTTAATTAAAATAGTGGCTCTTATGTTCTATAATTTTTAATTTTAGAATATAAAATTTACTACCATTAAAAATTAATTAAATGAATAACAAAATTTGTAACATTTATGACACGAAGCCAAAGAAAGAGTAGGAAGCAATGAATAATAAGAGACTTAATAACATTTTATAGTATCTTATGGTTGGACGTTCTAATTTAGAGAGAATTCTATTTAATATTTATTTTTGATGTTATTTTATTAGATAATTAAGACTTATATTCCAACAATAAAATGCCATAAAAATTCATATGAGATGAGGACTTATGTCATAACAAATATGAATAAATGTTAGATCTAATAATATGGATAGACAACTTGAACCAAGTTTTAGAAGACTAAGTGAGACTTAAAGAACTCAATTAATCCAATGAAAAAAATCTGGCCCAAATCTTTTGAACTTATGAACTTGCCCAAGAAGATAGTCAATAAACCCACTTATGCTTCCGTACCATGATTCAGTCATATGCACGTATATATCGTTATAATCATTATTTTATAGTAGAAAAGTTCAATGGGACATGTGAATCAAACTTATACATTGAGTAACTCTTATATAATATGCACATAATTAATGCAAAACAATTTAGTTTTCATGTTTTATTAAATTTTTATTCATACTTTAAGGATATATGTGTGCAACTAATGCATGTATGCATACATAAACAATTGAATTAGGATGACAAAAATTTTAGGTAGACATTTTTAAAAAGGGTGGCAATGGAAAATGTTCCCTTATGTGTAACAAATAAAAATGTTGAAGGAAGGAAAGAATTGATATACAAGTGCAAATAGTTTAGTTTTATCTGGGGGTTTCTATTGAATTCTTTTGATAATTTTATACATTGTTTATGTTTGATTTGTTTGGGTTTTTAATCTTGAATTTGAGTTATTAGATAGAGTAGAAAATCAATATTATCTAACAATCCTAAAATAATTGAAAGCTTTTAAAACCATAAATATAAATAAATTAATTTATAAAAAAATTTATCACGCGCGCACCATAAAATAAGCTCAGAAGCATAGAGTATCAAAATAACATAAGAAAACATGTCAATGGGATCAACTGCTATTATACACCATTAAAAGAAAAATGAAAAAGTGGCCAACTAAGCTCTGACATTATATAGCCCATCCTAGAACTAAATATGTCATGTTGATCTTTTCTATCACCTATCTTCGATTCACCTCCTTTCAATTTGCTCTTTTATGGTCCTTCATGGTTCATGTTCTTCAGGCTTCACGATGCATCACCAGGAAATACGATCCATCCTCGCTTATCCTAATTCCAGAAGACCTAAACCTAGTTAAATTTTCAAATTACATTTAAATTTATAAAACAAAGCCTAACCAAACCTATAAGATAAAAATGAGCAAGCACAAACACAATCAAGCAAGTAAATCAACACACATAACCTACCATAGGTGGGTATTTTGCCATTTGTCATACTAGATCATGCCTAGGGGCATAAAATTAAATAACAATCACCTAAAAGCAAATGTTTTTAGATTTAGTTTTTTTTTTTGTATTTGTCCCCATTAAGCATGACCAAATATTAAAGATAATGTTAGAACTATTAAAGTGTTGCTCTAACATATAGTCTAGAAAGTAAACAATCACCCTACAATCCATTCTAATGGACAAATATCACAAAAATCAACACATTGCATTACCAGATATATAAAACAATCAATCATAATCATCCCAACTTATTTCTTGGGTGGTTAGTTCCCTAATCAACAAATCTATGTATTAGGTTGTGTAGTAAGTATGTATTGCTCTTTAAAGTTTGAAGTGCAATTCCACTTTTTGAGTTTAAATATTACTAGTGGATGGTTTGAGTTTATATATTTAGATTATTAATGACTTTTTTAAAATTTTAAGAATAATTATTTTAATTTCATTTTAAGATTTAATGTGGTTCTTCTAAATATAAATGTTTACCATAAGGACCAATACAATAGGAGATCCTCCACATCTACATTTCATTCAAAGTGGTGGAATGACATGAAGACAAACAAAAATGATTTTTGTAAGGAATATTCAATTAGTTATGATTTTTCATGATCTCAATTTAATTAAAACTTTTCTTTTCAAATATTTGTTAAAATATATGCTTTATTATGTCCTTTAATTCATTTTGAGTTTAAATATCCTCCAAACTTCATTAAATTATTTTCTAATGCTAGAAGATGTCTATAAGTGTATTTTAGAATTCTTTATGAATTATTAAATTATTTAGAAATATTTATTAATTATTTCTTTACTTTTAAGAGAAAAACTAAAATGAAAATAAGATATAACCTAAAAAATAATGAGATTAATTTATTGAGTTAAAAACCACAAGAGAATCATTCCATAATGTTATATTGAATAAATTTGTATACATTAAAACTTATTAATTAATTTCATAGTTAAAAAAAATAATTTTAATATTATCAATATCTTTATATTCTTAAGATTTAGTGGTTTAAATCTGATAAATTTTCTATTTTAATTTTTTTTTANTTTATGAACTTAGAAAAATTTCTTAAGTGTATATTGTCATAAATTAATTGTATTTTAAAGTTACATAAATAACTTCTTCAAAACTTTAACAAATAATAATAATATATGTACACTTAATAATGATACAACAACAACAACAAAGCCTTAATCCCACTACGTANTTTTTTTTTAAATTGAATTTCAAAACATTGAGTATAATTAAAAAATTATGTAATTAATAAATTAGTTGATTTTCTTATTTAAGAAATAAATATTTTAAAAGCCCAAGAATTTGATTTTTATGATATCAGTGATCCACAAAAAAACTTTTAAGGTCTTATTAAGTGTACATATATTATTATTATTTGTTAAAAGCCAAAATATTTTTATATTACTATCATTATTAACGTCGACCATTAGATGATACGATTAGGAGTATATGTTTTAGATTCGACTTGTGTTAAGAAAGACAGAGGTAGACCTAGGAAGACTTGGGCTTATTGTATTAAAAATGATCTTAATTTATTAGAACTAAATGAAAATATGACACTAAATAGGACGCAATGGAGAAAAAGGATTCATGTGGCTGACCCTACGTAGTGGGATTAAGGCTTTGTTGTTGTTGTTGTATCATTATTAAGTGTACATATATTATTATTATTTGTTAAAGTTTTGAAGAAATTATTTATGTAACTTTAAAATACAATTAATTTATGACAATATACACTTAAGAAATTTTTCTAAGTTCATAAATAACCTAATAAAAATTTGGTGTAAATTTTGGTTAAATTTACAAGTATTACAAATTGATTTGCGACATAAGAAAAATTACTAATTGATTGAACTCTCAAGACTCTCATCATCAAACTCACTTTGTCCCTCATAGTTGGTGTCTTCCATCATTTCTATAAACTTGTTTATTCTTGAAAAATATTGGAAGAGAACTTACATCACCATGACAATGTTTTTTTTTTAATGTTTTACATAAATTCCAGAGAATGTGNAAACTCACTTTGTCCCTCATAGTTGGTGTCTTCCATCATTTCTATAAACTTGTTTATTCTTGAAAAATATTGAAAGAGAACTTACATCACCATGACAATGTATTTTTTTTAATGTTTTGCATATATTCCAGAGAATGTGAACTAAAAAACTAACCAAATTGATATGTGACTGGATTCTTCTTATCTGATTTCTCATTCTAGTACATAGAGAGATGAAGATCGATCAGAGCCAACATGCTATCTTTACCCAAGCTTATAATTCCTTTTATAGTCCCATAGTTTAGACTTACCTGATAGCTTTGCCTCCATGAACGTTTTATAAGTAGTGTCAATTGTAGTGGCAATTGTTGGTTAAAACTAATGGAAATATGGAGAAAGATGAAATAAAGATTATTTTTTTGCAGGTGAAGAATGGGTTCGAAGTCTACGGGAACAACCTTATGTAGATGAAGCAATAATTATGATAAACTAGAAAAATAAACTTAATGATTTTGAAAGTAGCACCAAAAGTAGGGAAGATAATTCAAGTTCATGACAAATTAGAAAAATAAACTAATTGATTTTGAAAGTAGCACCCAAAATAGATAAGATGAATAAAGTCATAAATCATCATTCAAATTGAGGAGGCTAACAAATCTCTCATTCACTCAAGAAAACATTTTCAATACTACATTTATTCAAAACAAACAAACCACTCAACTTATTATAGCCAAAATATAACGACACACATAACAAACACATTCCATGGATGAAAATGAAGAATTTTAACTATCAATCTGATGTGATCCCAACCGGAATATGACCTATTCAGAAAATCCATTTCAGTATGGACTCACCACATTCCTTAAACTAATTTAGTTAAAGGATACCACATGCCTTTGAAACAATAGGCATTGCTCGCTCAATTCAGCCATTTCATTCTTCAACTCACCAAAGAAACTTCCAATTCTAGTAACTTCATTTTTTAGATTACTATTTACTATACAAGCATGACCATGTTAGTAGTAATTAGTGAGCCAAAAAAATTTCATCTTTTTAGAGAGTCCCTTCATTATATGCACCCTTCTAGCTTTTAAATACCCTGATGGTAACATGTGAATTGTGATCAGGGTATCTTCTGGAATGGCTTATAGGAATTCATATAGATACTTTTCTGTAGATAAAACAACATAACTTGTACATTTACTAAATACTACCAAGGAAGTTCAAAGAACAACAAAGCTGTAACAATGAGCTCCCAACCACGATGCCAATCATACAAATAGAACACCACATTCAAATTTAATTTGTCTGCATCATCGGTTAGGGAATGCTCTTCTCCGGCATGATTCAGAGAAATTTAATCTTCTAAATTTTGCTGCTTTACCACAAAAGAAAGCAGTATATGCAGAAAACAGAGTTTTTCAATTTAAGAAAAAAGCATCCAGTCATAATCTCGTCATTTACAAAAAAAGGATAAAAGGAAAAAAGAAAGCATTAGCAAGGAAGGAATCTGCTCAATTGCATTAGAAGAGATCAANGTACATGCAGAAAACAGAGTTTTTCAATTTAAGAAAAAAGCATCCAGTCATAATCTCGTCATTTACAAAAAAGGATAAAAGGAAAAAAGAAAGCATTAGCAAGGAAGGAATCTGCTCAATTGCATTCGAAGAGATCAAAAGAGAAAACTAAAAAAAAAAAAAATTGGTGGTTGTCAGCAAAGGCATTCATTAATGCAGCCTCCATGAAAAGGTTCTGAGATGACTAGAAAAAGCTGAAGAAAGATTTTGTTTTCGCACATTTCTCGTAAGTAGAAGATCACATTGCTATAATGCATTGTTATATTGTTCTTATTTCGTTTCTATANCCATGAAAAGGTTCTGAGATGACTAGAAAAAGCTGAAGAAAGATTTTGTTTTGCACATTTCTCGTAAGAAGATCACATTGCTATAATGCATTGTTATATTGTTCTTATTTCGTTTCTATACTAATCAAATATAGGCATGCTTTCAGGAAAGGTGGTTCCCCATAACATTCCTTGGAAGTAGAGCAAAGGCAGAAGTTAAGAAATATGAGACAGANCAAATATAGGCATGCTTTCAGGAAAGGTGGTTCCCCATAACATTCCTTGGAAGTAGAGCAAAGGCAGAAGTTTAGAAATATGAGGAGAGAGAGAGAGAGCACTTAATTCAAATTATACGGAAATGAAAAGAAAGTAAGAAAAATGAATAAATCAGAGAGAGAAGACAAAGGTAGCATTGGAGTATTATGTCAATCAAAAAAGATGGAAAAAGTAGGAGTTTTTAAACTGAATCCATGACTATAATGAAACTAGAGCTGATTGGAAAGATAGTTTTACAGAAATAGATAAGTTTAATTAGTTAAATAAAGCTTTGAGCAAGTTTGGGGGGAAGAAAAAGTTAAGAAACTGACATTGCTGCCTTTCTAAACAGGAATAAATTTTAAAATTCTTTATAGATTAAGCTCCAAAATCAGCTAGCCGTGATAAAATAAATATATATGTGGAGAATATAAAGAGGTAAATGAGACACTTTTGTGGATAACAAAGTGGAGGAATTTACTATTTTTCATTCATGCTTCAAATGACGGGCATATCCCTAAGTTGTTGATATACCGTGGGAACTAATCCATTATCCCGCTCGAAATCACCTCCCTCCCGGTCTTACCCCAATCTCTCCTCCCTGCTCTCGTCTTCTCTACTTGAATCCCTAGCCTCTCCCTAAAACCCTCGCATGTCCCTTTCTATTTTGTTCAAAAACCATAACTTTTGCCTGAAATCCTCACGATACAACCGGAATAAGAGCCAGTTGGGAACGGAGCAACGAGATCACAACTTATAGTGATAGAAAGCGCCCATTATTCTCCTCTTTCAACTCCTCTACTACTCGAAACGACCGAGGAAGTTAACTTGTTATGTTCATTTTTTTTAAAATTTTATTTATTTTGAAGAATTTGTATAGGGTTTAGGATTTAATAACCAGGACGTTTGTCAAATATTTTCCTATGTCAGTTGGATTAGGGTTGTGTGTTTAGCTCGACCATCATTAATCGCTTAAAGATTGATTCAAATTTTGGTCGGATCAAGATCATATCAAAATAAATGAACCTAGTTGCAAGGTAAAATTTTGAATCGAATATTTTTAGCTGATTTTGAGCCAAACCCAACTTAGCTTGAAATCATATCGTTAACAAGATATAACCATGAATTTGGTGAATTTAGCTCGAAAATTGTTAATTGCTCAAAATAATTATTTNAACTAGAGCTGATTGGAAAGATAGTTTTACAGAAATAGATAAGTTTAATTAGTTAAATAAAGCTTTGAGCAATTTTGGGGGAAAAAAAAGAGTTAAGAAACTGACATTGCTGCCTTTCTAAACAGGAATAAATTTTAAAATTTTTTATAGATTAAGCTCCAAAATCAGCTAGCCGTGATAAAATAAATATATATGTGGAGAATATAAAGAGGTAAATGAGACACTTTTGTGGATAACAAAATGGAGGAATTTACTATTTTTCATTCATGCTTCAAATGACGGGCATATCCCTAAGCTATTGATATACCGTGAGAAGAACTAATCCAATATCCCGCTCGAAATCACCTTCCTTTCGGTCTTGCCCAATCTCTCCTCCCTGCTCTCGTCTTCTCTACTTGAATCTCTAGCCTCTCCCTAAAACCCTCGCATGTCCCTTTCTATTTTGTTCAAAAATCATAACCTTTGCCTGAAATCCTCACGATACAGTCGGAATAAGAGCCTGTTGGGAACGGAGCGATGAGATCACGACTTATAGTGATAGAAAGCTCCCATTATTCTCCTCTTTCTACTCCTCTACTACTCGAAACGACTGAGGAAGGTAACTTGTTATCTTCATTTTTTTTAAATTTTATTTATTTTGAATAAATTTTATAGGGTTTAGGATTTAACAACCAGAACGTTTGTCATATATTTTCCCATGTCAATTGGATTAGGGTTGTGCGTTTAGCTTGACCATCATTAATCGCTTAAAGATTGATTCAAATTTTGGTCGAATCAAGATCAGATCAAAATAAATGAACCTAGTTGCAAGGTAAAAATTTGAATTGAATATTTTTAGCTGATTTTGAGCCAAACCCAACTTAGCTTGAAATCGTATCGTTAACAATATATAACCATGAATTGGCGAATTTAGCTCGAAGATTTTTAATTGCTCAAAAAAATTATTAGAATTTTGGCTCAGATTGA
Organism: Phalaenopsis hybrid cultivar; assembly: GCA_002079205.1. Lineage (NCBI taxonomy): Eukaryota > Viridiplantae > Streptophyta > Magnoliopsida > Asparagales > Orchidaceae > Phalaenopsis > Phalaenopsis hybrid cultivar. The sequence goes on along the minus strand of JXCR01125780.1, from coordinate 73,440 downwards.
GATCGAATCAAAATAAACAAGACGATCTACAAGCCAAAAATTTTGAACAAATTTTTTTAACCGATTTTGAACTGAACCCAGCTCAACTCAAAACTAGATCATTAAAAACACTAATTACATCAGGGATCAACTTTAAAGACATTTTTTTTTGTTTTATTTATCAATGCTTTTACAAAAAATTTAAAGAAGGATGTACATTGGTATATGCTTTTTTCAGTGATATCCTTCTTGTGGATAAGACTAGAGAAAGGGTGGTTTAGGAAAAATGTAAATTATGGCAATGTTAGAGTAAAAAATCTTTCATTTGAGTAGATCAAGAACTAAACACTTGAAATTGAATTTTCGTAGTAGTAACTTCAGTGGTAGAGTTGTCACTATGGATGATCAAATTATTTAAAACGTGTGAACATTCTAGATATCTCTGGTCTCCTGGGATGTAATTAATTAGTAGATTTCAAGTTGGTTGGTCGGAACCTACTTCATCTCTGCTCAAACTCGAATGATTTAACATCTTAGTATGTTAGTTCTATCGAAGATCATTAAACAGCCGAGCATTGAATATTAATTATTTAAGGCGTCTCCCTCTAATATTGAATATTAATTATAGATATATTTGTTTTATGTTTTGTCTCCATGTGAAAAGCCAATCATAAACCTCATACGGATCACAAGTTTTACACTTATAGATAAAATGTGAATGAAATATACTCGTGAATGAATTCGTGTAGCTATGATGACAAATAAGATAAGAGATAAAATATTGATAAATGATTGTCGATTGATAATATATTAATAAAATATAGACCTTCGACAGCCTTAACAAGCTCAGTATGTTGTTAACTTTCTGATTTTGGGATAACTATTCTTGAATCTAAAGAAATCGAGTCAAAATTAAAAGTCACTCAATTTTAGAGCAGTAATTATGGTTTCGTATTAAAAAAAGTTATTCTGATGATTTATTTCACTTCATGATGTCTCTTTCTAATATTGTTAGCAACTGAAACTATTCTAACCCTATCACAGATATATTTGTTTCATATTTTTTTCAACTATAAAGCCAATCATAAAACTAAACATGCTCATCACTGCAGCCCCTTACGCGATTGACTGAACACTTAACAATATGTTCATAGAAGGAAATATTTCATAAGATGTAAGATTTTTCACTGAACTCTCTAGTGTAAAGTATACTTTCCACAGTCAAAATGTAAATTCACTTTGAAATCTAATTTGCTAGTAAAAGGCAAAGGATGTTCCGTTCAAGTGGCTCTTTTATCTATTGCTTATTCCACATATATAAATACTATAAAATACTATGTGTACTGCTTTACATATTACATGGTATCAGAGAAGATTACGAGAAAGCAACTCAATGCGTCATCCATCAGATGAGGAGGCAAGGAAATCTTTTGATCGCTCATATCCTGACTTTGCTGCGGAGTCACATAACGTCCATCTAGGTTTATGCTTTGATGGCTTCACACCGTTTGGTTAGACTTCATTGCCCTGCTCTTGTTAGCTAGTGATTCTTACACAATACAATCTGCCACCTGAGATGTGCATAACAACTTCTTTTTTCTTCCTGACACTGGTTCTATATCTGGTCATAATAGCCCTAAAGGTAGGATTGATGTATATTTGCAGTCGTTGAAAAATGAGCTGCAAATTTTTTGGAAAATAGGTGTTATGACATACGACGTCTCCAAGAAACAAAATTTTTTTTATGAAAGCAACATTAACGTAGATAACAAGTGATTTTCCTGCATATGAAGTGTTATCTAGGTGGAGCACCATGGAAAAGTTAGCATGCTCATATTGCATGAATTCATCTGAGGCAACAGGAAGAATTCATGGTTTGACTGTCACCGTATGTGTCTAGATGCTAAAAATCCTTTCAGAAGGAACATGAATGCATTCAAAAGAAACATAATTGGGAAATCCTCATCACCTCCAAGAATATCTGGGGACGATATAACGCATAATGTTAATGATATTCCAATTATTATTGTATGCCCTAACCTTTCTTCATATCATTCTCCCAGATTTGGTGTCACTCATAATCGGACAAAGAAGTCAATTTTTAGCATTTGTCTTATTCGAAGGATAACATGATCAGACACAATTTGGATTTCTTGCACATTGAAAAATTTCTTTGATATTATATTCAATATAGAGATGGATGCTAACGGAAAAATGAAAGATAACATGAATTGTAGACACGATTTGAAGGAGATATGCAAAAGACGAGAGTCAGAGATCCAACGAACTACTGCATGCAAGCTCATTAAGCCCAAAGCATAATATTCCATCATTTTGCCCCAGCGAAGAACAATTTGTGAGTGACTCCAACACAAAAAAATATGAGTGGGTATTTTTCGAATTTGATCTGTATGTTGATGTGGGCGCTGGAAAATTTTTGGAATGAAAAGTCAAGNTTATTTGAATTTTGGCTCAGATTGAGATCGAATCAAAATAAACAAGACGATCTACAAGCCAAAAATTTTGAAAAAAAAAATTTTTAACTGATTTTGAACCGACCCCGGCTCAACTCAAAACCAGATCATTAAAAAGCTTAATTAAATCAGAAATCGACTTTAAAGACATTTATTTTTGTTTTATTTATCGATGCTTTTACAAAAAAATTAAAGGATGATGTACATTGGTGTATGCTTTTTTCGGTGATATCCTTCTTGTGGATAAGACTAGAGAAAGGGTTTAGGAAAAATGTAAATTATGATGATATTAGAGTAAAAAATCTTTTATTTGAGTAGATCAAGAACTGAACACTTGAAATTGAATTTTTGTAGTAGTAGCTTCAGCGCTAGAGTTGCGACTATAGATGATCAAATTATTTAAAACGCGTGAATATTCTAGATATCTCGGGTCTCCTGGGATGTAATTAATTATTAGATTTCAAGTTGGTTGGTTGGAACCTACATCATCTTTGCTAAAAGTCGAATCATTTAACATCTTAGTATTTTAGTTCTATCGAAAATCATTAAACGGTCAAGCATTGAATAGTAATTATTTAAGGCGTCTCCCTCTAATAGTGTAAGTCACTATGACTAGACCAACTCGCTCATAGATATATTTGTTTTATGTTTTGTCTCCAAGTGAAAAGCCAATCATGAACCTCATATGGATCACAAGTTTTACACTTATAGATAAAAATGTGAATGAAATATACTCGTGAATGAATTCGTGTAGCTATGATGACAAATACGATAAGAGATAAAATATTGATAAATGTTTGTCGATTAATAATATATTGATAAAATATAGACCTTCGACAGCCTTAACAGCCTCAGTATATTGTTAACTTTCTAATTTTGGGCTAACTATTATTGAATCTAAAGAAATCGAGTCAAAATTAAAGTCACAAAATTTTAGAGCAGTAATTGTGGTTTCGTATTAAAAAAAAGTTATTCTGATGATTTATTTGACTTCATGATGTCTCTTTCTAATATTGTTAGCAACTGAAATTATTCTAACCCTATCAGAAATATATTTATTTCATATTTTTTTCAACTATAAAGCCAATCATAAAACTTAACATGCTCATCACTGCAGCCCCTTGCGCGATTGACTGAACACTTAACAATATGTTCATATAAGGAAACATTTCATAAGATGTAAGATTTTTCACTGAACTCTCTAGTGTAAAGTATACTTTCCATAGTCAAAATGTAAATTCATTTGGAAATCTAATTTGCTAGTAAAAGGCAAAGGATGTTCCGTTCAAGCGACTCTTTTATCTACCGCTTATTCCACATATATAAATACTATAAAGTACTATGTGTATTTCTTTACATATTACATGGTATCAGAGAAGATTAGGAGAAAGCAACTCAATGTGTCATCCAACGGATGAGGAGGCAAGGAAATCTTTTGATCGCTCATATCCTGACTTTGCTGCGGAGGCACATAACGTCCATCTAGGTTTATGCTTTGATGGCTTCACACCGTATGGTTAGACTTCATTGCCCTGCTCTTGTTAGCTAGTGATTCTTACACAATACAATCTGCCACCTGAGATGTGCATAACAACTTCTTTTTCCTTTCTGACACTGATTCTATATCTGGTTATAATAGCCCTAAAGGTAGGATTGATGTATATTTGCAGTCGTTGAAAAATGAGCTGCAGATTTTTTGGAAAATAGGTGTTATGACATACGACGTCTCGAAGAAACAAAATTTTTTTATGAAAGTAACATTAATGTAGATAACAAGTGATTTTCCTACATATGAAAAATTATCTAGGAGGAGCACCATGGAAAAGTTAGCATGCTCATATTGCATGAATTCATCTGAGGCAACAGAAATAATTCATGGTTTGAATGAATTCATGGTTTGATTGTCACCGTATGTGTCTAGATGCTGAAAATCCTTGCAGAAGGAACATGAATGTATTCAAAAGAAACATAATTGGGAAATCCTCGTCACCACCAAGAATTTCTGGGGACGATATAATGCATATTGTTAATGATATTCCAATTATTATTGTATGCTCTAACCTTTCTTTACATCATCCTCCCGGATTTGGTGTCACTCATAATCGGTCAAAGAAGTCAATTTTTAGCATGTCTTATTGGAAGGATAACATGATCAGACACAATTTGGATTTCTTGCACATTGATTTATTTGATATTATATTCAATATAGAGATGGATGTTAACGGAAAAATGAAAGATAACATGAATTGTAGACACGATTTGAAGGAAATATGCAAAAGATGAGAGTCAGAGATCCAATGAACTACTGCTTGCAAGCTCATTAAGCCCAAANATATATATATATATATATATATATATTTGTGAGCGCGTTTAATTATAATACATATATGTATGTAGAAACATAACAAATAATTATTAAATTTTAAAAAATTAATTATGCACTAAACTTAAACCAAATTGATTCCAACCTAAAACCTAAAATTAATTTAAATTTAACTAAACTAACCTAAAATTTGAACAAAACATAAATTAAACCCAAACAAACATAAATCTAGTTTAACAAACTTAAGTTGAATCTAACCTAACCCAAGCTTAAACTAAACTAAATATAAACTCCATTACTAATCAAACTAAACCTAAACTTAATTAACTATAATTAAGCACGTGCTCTAAACTAAACTTATCTCAATTCACACTTATGCTAACCCAAGTTACCATGGTTAACAAAAACATCCCTCTTGGCAAAGACAAGCTCAAACCATTTCCCCATGGGTAATTCAGACCCTTACTGGCTGCCCTGGCCTGCTCATCAATTGCCTACCTCACATTAGCCTCCTCAGATTTCACAACTCCCTCAGGCGCCAGCTAGAAGCAAAACTATGAGCTCCAAGAGGTCCACAAAGCCATGTCAATTAGTCTACCCATATTTTGACCTCATTTTAAAAAAAAAGGTGTGGCAATATGTCCATCCTTCAGTTGCTCAGGACACCACCACTACACGGGGTGGTCTAGCCAAGTGACCACAGCGATGCTAACAGCCTCAAATGAGTAAAAGTGATAATGACCACTCTTCCACGCTTTTTGCTGCCTTTCAGAGCCACAGGCTTTAAAGGCTAGTGCAAAAGTGGCCCTTGTACATCATAAAGGGGTACGATGGCTAATTGGTCATCCCCTATGACCATCATAACCATTAGAAGGTGGGATTGGGGGTAAGGGGGGTTGAGGATTAAGGAATTTGAATTTTTTTACATTCAAATCCTTCTCCCACATTCCTTGAGCTCAGATGATCTTTCCACAACTTTCCCTTTATTCTCTCGTGCTCCAGCTAGAACTCATGGCCAACTCTAGTGAATGCATTTGTGTTATTTGTCTTTTGACTAACCTAATGCTCCTAAGTACCTACTGTCTCAAGGAGAAATACTAAGGAGCCTCTGGTGAAGCTTTTGACTTGTGTGTATATGCCTTCTACCCATTGCATTCATTGTTAGTCCCCTTCATCTCTTGTATTTTTGAGCATCAAACTTAGAAGACCTTTCCATAGATTAAGGGCCAAATGTTTAAGGTAGAATCTACTGCATAATTTGAGATAAATAATTCAAGATAAGATCTTCTTCATGATCCACTACATGTTTGATAAAAACTTAGCAAAAAAATAAGAATAAAAATATTATGATTCATGAGTGGTCTTGTGGATATATATGTCATGCATGCCACTGACATGAAGTTGTCTCATGAATAATCTCCTTACATTTCTGGCAGTCATTTTCATGCATTATATGTAGAGTTGGGTAAGGAGGATGTCTGAAGTATAGCCTCACACTATTTGTCTATTCTCAGTCACCTATAATTAGTTTAAGGATGAAGCCCCATCACTCAGCTCTTCATGTCATCTTCTAGTGAACAATCAATAAGAAGGAACTATTAGAGAAGATATTCTTTGTGTCATAACATGCAATAGTAGATAAAGAGATAATGATATTTCTTCAAATGCATGAGTCAATGTTAAGCCTCATCTAGATGTTAGGATGAAGATTGTCATACAGATTGTCATACAGATAATAGTTGCAGCTTCTATTGATGGACATATATCTCTGAGAAATTAAAGTTAATTTCAAGTTCATTTGATTGTATTTTTGTTCTTATAAGACACTTTTTCACCACCAGCATGNTAATTCCTTTTATAGTCCCATAGTTTAGACTTACCTGATAGCTTTGCCTCCATGAACGTTTTATAAGTAGTGCCAATTGTATTGGCAATTGTTGGTTAAAATGAATGGAAATATGGAGAAAGATGAAATAAAGATTATTTTTTTGCAAGTGAAGAATGGGTTCGAAGTCTACGGGAACAACCTTATGTAGATGAAGCAATAATTATGATAAACTAGAAAAATAAACTTAATGATTTTGAAAGTAGCACCAAAAATAGGGAAGATAATGCATTCAAGTTGATGACAAACTAGAAAAATAAGCTAATTGATTTTGAAAGTAGCACCCAAAATAGATAAGATGAATAAAGTCATAAATCATCATTCAAATTGAGGAGGCTAACAAATCTCTCATTCACTCAAGAAATCATTTTCAATACTACATTTATTCAAAACAAACAAACCACTCAACCTATTATAGCCAAAATATAACGACACACATAACAAACACATTCCATGGATGAAAATGAAGAATTTTAATTATCAATCTGATGTGATCCCAACCGGAATATGACCTATTCAGAAAATCCATTTCAGTATAGACTCACCACATTCCTTAAACTAATTTAGTTAAAGGATACCACATGCCTTTGAAACAATAGGCATTGCTCGCTCAATTCAGCCATTTCATTCTTCAACTCACCAAAGAAACTTCCAATTCTAGTAACTTCATTTTTTAGATTACTATTTACTATACAAGCATGACCATGTTAGTAGTAATTAGCGGGCCGAAAAAATTTCATCTTTTTAGAGAGTCCCTTCATTATATGCACCCTTCTAGCTTTTAACTACCCTGATGGTAACATGTGAATTGTGATCAGGGTATCTTCTAGAATGGCTTATAGGAATTAATCTAGATACTTTTCTGTAGATAAAACAACATAACTTGTACATTTACTAAATACTACCAAGGAAGTTCAAAGAACAANTATATATATATATATATATATATATATATATATATATATATATATATATATATATATAAGTGACTTATATATTAGGTCATTAAAATTATTAATTCCAAACAACAAGTAAAAATTGATCTATAATGCCAAAGGAATGTAGATAATTGATATCAACTAACAATGTGGAAGTCTATACTATCTACTATGATTTTTCTCCTTCCTTGAGAAAGTTGAAGTTGAATAAAACTCAATAAAAAATAGTAGAAACTTAAGCTAATCTTAATCGAAGTACTTAAAGCTTGAGAGCCTTCTAGGTGAAGATGTTGGCTTTAAAGAGAAGAATAAGAATTTACAAAAATAGTCTGGAAAGGAAGGATTCCCTTGAGGCTCATGGAAAGGAATCCATCTTTATTATAGAACTGGGTCTAACATCAAGGGCCTATCTCCCAGCAAGCATCTGATGATCCCTCTTATTATTAAGAAGGTGAATAAATTGAAAGTGACTTGTAGGAGCACATCCCTAATAAGAGGAGAGGAACATATTGATGTGGATTTATGTTTTACTTGTTTTGGCTTGCAATAGATTCTGTATTTTATAACAGTGTGTTTATATTTATAGCTTTTCATTCACTTAATAGAATCTTTGGACATTATGATAGTGTGTTTATTCATAATGCTCCTTATAAACTTGATGTTGCTTTTACATTCTTTGATAATGCGTCTGTCGATAAAGCTTTTAAATATCTTGATGTAACATTTAGACTTTATCATTTTGTGTTTGTATTTAGGTGTTTAGAATTAATCAAATTTTTTCCATATCATTCTTTAATTACATATGTTGCAACATAACCTCAGGTTAGAATGTTACTTAATTTATGTAGACAAACAAGTTAAGTATTATCAAATATTGGATTCGTGTGGAAAAAATGAATGAAGTCAATCAAAGATGCTAGATCCATCCTAGTTTGTCTTGCTAGAGATGCTTTACAATTTTAACTTCATATGAAAAAATCAAATGAAATCCACCAACGATATTATAACAATCTTAGTTTGTTTGCCTGAACATCTTTGATGGCATTAACATACTAAGGACAAGGTCAAATAAAATTCATCAAGGATATTTGACATATCCTAGGTTTTTAGTAAAAGCTTCTACTCCATGACCATCACTTTGATTTGACGAGATAAAAATGAAGTCCACTAAAAATTTTTACTTATCTTAGGCTGTTTTTTTAGAGTGCCTTGCTCGATGACTATAACTTGTAAGAGATCAAATTGAGTCCCTCTACAGCTGATTAGGCCCAAAATGAGGTACCAAAAATATTATGTTTCTTTATTTTGAAGCATAGATCAAGGTGGACCATACTTTTATTAGGAATATTGTTGCAACCATACTCAAGGATGGTGTTTGGAAAATTTATTATTTTTAATTTTTAAATTTATTGCCCTCTAGTGGTGGGTGTTATCCTCCGATGACTCTAAAGCAGTTGAGAAGCCCCTACTGAACTAGCTTTATAATTTCTTCATTAAGTTAATAATGACTTTATTTAAAGTTACATGACAAGCTGATGTAGAGGTTGATGACAAAGATATGTGTTTGGAATTAATAATTTTATTGAGTTCAGTTTCTTAAAAAGGTTGCAAAGGAACGTTGAGATGAGGAGGGGCCACTGAGAGAACTGTTTCTAACTTGTTATCTCAAATTAGTGGTTGATCTTGTAGTAAGTAAGCACTACCAGTTAACCTTCACGCCAATTGTTGAGCCTTCCATAAGAACTAAAGAATCTCATTTTGAAATTCCTTTATTATAAGGATATGGTCTTTGATGGGTAAAAAGATGCTACTTCATAAGCAGAGTAATGTCCACCCAAGAAAATTGTAATAGAAGTTTGATGTTCTAGTTTTAAGATCATGAACTAGGATGGTGGGTGTTAAAATGGGTGACTATTGTAAATGTTTTACTTAGAAGCCATTAAGAAGGTGGGAATGTGTTTTTGAGGTATATAAATCATTTGATATACAAAATCTATGTCATTTATTTTTTGCAGGAGTTTTCAGGAGAAATACATATTCCAAAATATATTTCTTAAGAAAAATAAGGAATAATCCAGCTTAAACTTTGTAACTCTCAAAGGCTCCATCGACACATAGAGTTTGTTGGAAATATTCTTTAGGGAAAAAGGACTTCTTATAATATTATTTACAATGATGAAGAAATATCTATTATGGTTATTTCTAAGATACTGACACGGGTTTCCACTCAAAGTTGCAGCGAATGTTAGCCCCTAACTTAGAATGTGTTCTAATTGACTTGACGTTTGAATAAAATGTAAGAAGACTGTAATAGCACAATCTTGCCTAGGACATTATAATGAAAGACCTTTTGAGGTTGTAGTGAAGGATACCCTATACTAGGATTTGCTAAATGGAATACAGTAATAGTACATAACTACAATAATGCCCAAGAAGTTGCCATGAATTAGTTTTACAGATTATAGTGATGTATTCCCCCATCATCAAAGAATGCTGCAAAAATAATATTTAGTGAATCTATCTCACTTTAATGAATCTTAAAAAGGTGAAAAGGGTTTTTGATAATCCCTTAATTTATAATGAATGCTCATCTAAAATATAAATGATTCCCATTTTGGAGTTGGTAAAGCCATATGCATGTTTTTCCTTTAAAAGTGGAAGGGAAAACTTAACAAAAGAGCATGTTATAAGCTCACTATATGTGCACAATGGTTCTAAGATGATCCATGTCTTCATGAGGGTCAACAACCTCATCTTAAGCATCAATGCTTCAATGCTTATACTTTTTTAAAATAGGGAGTTGAAGAATACTCTTAGCTAATAGAGAAATCACTTGAGAACCATGTTGACCAGAGAAATAATTTTTGTCCTTTAGAGGAAATTCTTCTTGCACTAAACATTGTAACTTGTCATGGATTACATGAGGTTGAGCTAAGTTCTCCACACATAGTGGAATTATTTTCACCAAGTTTGACTATACTACATGGATATGTAGAGCTAGTAGTTTTTAGGAGATCAGCTTCCTGAGAAAAAAACATCAACCTGTGGAGGGGTTGATAAATGTGTACATCTAAATTGTGTATTTTATGGTGAATGTGGTTATCTATTATGTAATATCATCAGATATCAAGCCCAGAATAAATTTTGGAGGATCACATTTTGAAACTCCTCTATTATTTGTACATGACCTTCAAGAGGTTCATAGGAGATTCCTTCACCAAGTAGGTGATGTGTATCATTAGGAAAAAAAGTAAAGCCTTAGATTCCTGAACTTCAATATTGCATTATAGAATGGCAACTATTAGAGTGAGAAGCTTGCTTATTATATTAATTAACCATTGAAGAAGTGAAGACTTCTATTCACGAGCCTTTGTTTCTTATACATGGCATCAAAAAATGGTGTGCTCGAAAATTCACAACAATAAACTGATAATCTATTATATTAGCATTGCATGAAAATCTAACATATACATACATAATAGAAAAGTAGCAGGAGGAGGCACCAAAATTTTCTACATGGAAAAACCCATAGAGAGAAAAAATCACGGGGCTTTATCTAGTTAAAGTAATCCACTATAAATGTGTAAGTATAATGATGCACTATTTTCTCACAATTGGAGAATGAGATTACTATTTTACATCAGATACAACACTTTTTTGTATACAATGTAAAGGAAAATATGTGTTAGGAACAAACACCATATTTTTATTATGATGGTCATAAACACTTTCCCCAGAGCTTGGTGGATGGTGGCCACAGAAGCAATAGTGATCATCTGATCCTCAATACGAGTGTTATATGTTACCACTATATTTGGAATATGATGTTTGCAAGTAGGGGTCACTGGTATCCAGATGTCAACGGCGGCAAGTGATGGTGGAAGATGATCGGCAAGTAATGATTGATAATGGTTGGCAGTTTTGGAGGCTAGAAATTATCACCAGGTTTTCAGTTCAGGTATGGCTAAGTATTTCCTCTGTTTAACCTTTCCCAC
>JXCR01125780.1:34204-59375 GCA_002079205.1 Phalaenopsis hybrid cultivar | reverse complement strand
TAAAGTAACAAGATAAAAGGAGATCATAGTGCCATTAGTAGAGATTTTCCACCTTTTTATAACAATAGATTCTTTGGCTTAAATATATGCAAAAAATTTCCTTTTTCAATCTCACCTTCTTTCGAAGCAAATTCTCTTCTTTTTTCACAATTGCGTTACTTTTTTGACCAGCAACTTTTGAGATCAGACCGTTAGGGTGGAGTGTGAAAGCCTGCAAACAATGGCGCCTTTTTACTTGCAGTTATATGGCAATTTTTTTTGTTAGAGAAATGAAGTGGTACATTATCTTAAATTTCTGTTTTAAGCTATTTATCTCTTGTTATTGTTTCACATGGTGGTGGAAAGCCGGGAGAGATTGCAATAAAGCTTTTATGATAAAATGAGCATACAAAAACAAAAGAAAGATGGGACTTTTTTTACCCCAAGAAATTGGTAGAGTGTTTATTATTTTTGTTTATTTCCTTTCCATATAGAATTCAAATATGGTGCCTATATTTTAGGATAGATAAATTCTCTCAATCTTCATTTTCTTAAATATGCTCTTAAGGATTTTTTGTTGACGAAACTTCCTATGTTGATCGATATCCTTTTAATTTGTTTGGTTGATGATTAAGGTCATCACTACAATTGCAGAATGGAATGACTTATAGGCTAACGACTTATCGACTTTAGCGAATATGATTGGGTCTACATCAATTACTAGGCTTGCACTGGTGTTGTTGAATTCACTTCCCCTGATCTTGGTTGTATGAGGAGGCTAGCTCGATTTGTAGCTTCTTCTTTTCACGGTATGAGTGCAAGTAGGAATCTAACATTGTGAGTTATGAAAATAGCGATCAACTTGTTTCTTCTTTTAGTGATTGGCTCTTTATTGGATCATATACCTAGATCAATCAAAATCAACAACATCAAATTTATTGCTTGTATGTATTCTTGTATAGTATTTTTGAGTATCCTGCAATTCTTAGTGTCAAGACTATGGTCACCCATGTGAGGTCTGATTTTCTTAGGCTTTTATCACAAAAAAATATATATGATTTTTATTACCTCAAATACGATATCCATTAACATGCATAATGAGATGACTACATGGAAATGATGGGCAAGCATTAGTGATGGAGGCACCCTTCTATGGGTTTGCCCATTTCTCCTTTTTCTAAATTTTATGTTTAAATAGATGGCAAACTCATGAAAGTCAATATGGCTATTAGTCAATATGATGTTAGGGTTTCTCCAACATCTGATGTTTGTAGAGAACATTCTTTCTTAGCAATGATATCCACCTTTTCACTTGATCTTATTATATTCCTATGCATTTGAATGCACGTTGGCATGTTCCATGAATTTATGCTTGGATGCTCTGCCTTTGAATTTTGAGGCCATACTATAATAGTTGTACTAGACTATGGGTCAATTTGGCTAGCACCGCAACTAGCTTCAATTCCTTAAACCTTAATATCTACATCCAAATTTTGATTAAAAATTTTTGTAAGCACTTGCCATATTCTACAAGTACTCTTAGCTATGCATGTAAGGTTTTTTTTTTATGGAAATTAAGTGATAATGAGTTAAGTTATGAACATCCTTTGAGGTTTGCAAATCATGTAATCATCCAAATGTTAACCCCAAAGAGTTATAACATTATGTGCTTCAATGATAATTAACCTATGTATAGTAGTATAGATGATGTTAATAAGTTCATTACAAATATTTCAAGATTAAAATTAAACCCAGCTCAAAGGAATAGAAGAATAATGGAGGGGAGAGACTAGTGTATTAATCTTATTAAAACGTTAAATAAATATTTTCTCACAATCATAAAATAACTTTAAAATCAACTGATTATAATTTTGCATATTTTACCTCATTTATTTGAAAATCAAAACTCATCTCTAGTCAATTAAAATTCAATGACATTTATTTTGGATAATTAAGTTTATCACTTACATTAACCTATGAATTATTCAACTAGACTTAAAGTTGACTTTATTTAGTTGAGTTAATGCACATTATCCATGGCATATAAATTAGACCATTATTTAAGCATAAAATTAACAAAATATGAAATTATTATTTTTTGATTATTTTTATTATTTATATTCTCTCTCCTAAATTATCCTAGGAATAAATTCATCATATTATTCACCATATGGCTTTATTTTAATTAATAATTTGCTTCTAATTGATGTCATGAGAATTTTTATTGATGATAAAGTTTAAATTAAAATTTATATGATTTGTACTTTGAATTACATTATACATTTCCTCACCAAATTAATAAAAAATATTTTAGAATATAAATTCAATTGTTTAAATAATTATAATTAATTTTTTTTTGGAGTTTTTAATTAATTAAAAATAAAATATTTGATAAATATTTTTTATTTTGGTTCAATAAATTCTCCTTTGTTCACTGAACACGTGTATTTTGACTTTATTTTTTTTTTTTTCTACACTAAGATATCAATTTTTAAAGTTTCTATAATTAAATACTTCCGAAATACACTAATTTCTACTTATCTGATGTAGTGCCCCGTCATCCTCAAGAGCTCTGAACTCCCACACGGTGCACCCCAATTGGTTGCACTTTCCACATCACCTACTGCGCTTGCGCGCAGTTCACATTCTGTTCGCTTGTCTGACTCGATCCCGATTTCTCTTTCAATACACACAGAAACGGACGACATCCGTTTGTCATCCCTGATCGCCTTAACTTGAGAACCATTCGTGTTCTAACCCTAAGATCTCGCTCGATACTCAACCAAATTAAGTGTGGTTTGTACACATGAAATGTAAATATTCTTCATAAAGGTCCAAAATGAGCCAAAAATGAGAAGTTTCAGGTTACACCTTTGCCCAAGAGGTGAGGCCTCAATTGGGTTTGTTCTTGACCTTTTCCTTGAGTCCACGAATATCATCCAAGCTTCAATTTGATTTGTATTTAGGTCTATGCATGTTTTGGGACACAGGGTGCCTCAGGCATGGTCTAGGTCTAGATTAGAGGGCTCAAGATGATGGGGCTTTGATTGAGGAAGTTTTTTTGGAGTGCTGTGAAGCTTTTGGGATGGTTAATTTTGAGTTTGGTGAAGTTTGATTCCAAGGCCGAGAAATTCCTTGAAATTAAGCTTTGAAATTGAGGTTTTGTGGTCGGTTTGAGGGTTTGACAATGATGGGTATGATCTTTATGAGGTTTTGAGGAGATCTGGGAACAAGTTGGTAGGGCTTTGCCAAGGTCTTATGCACTCTCCCTATTTGGTCGTGAAGTTGTGGTGTTTTTATAGGCAAGGAAAAGGTGGACAATTGGGCTGGCCAGAATGATCAAAATGGTGCTTAGGTGGTGGGAAGAGAGGCTCCAATATCTAATGGGAGTGAGCCACCTCAGAGAGTTCAAATTTTGAGTTTTGGTCATGGGGGCCTTCACTGGCTTGGTGTTTTCCGGCAGCTAAGGGCGGCCAACCAGCTAGGCAAAGTCACCTCCACACTGTGGGAGGTCAGAATTGGCGAGATGTGAAGTCAATTTGGTCTACGCATGGGTAATTGCAATTTTCAAAAGTGGGCAATGGGTTTGTGTTAGGGTCGGTTAACCATGGGTTCAACCCCAAGGAAATGGCTTGGGGTCATGTCCAAGGTGGCTGGAATTGTTGGGTCAGCTTCTAGGGGCTTGGGTGATTGATTTCGCATGGGAAACATACATTTGGTGGGATTAGGGTTTTGGTTAGGCCACTTTAGTGTGAGGTGAAAGAAGGACTTCCTTTTGCCACTTTGGGGTACGTGAGCCATGTGATGCTTATGGATGGCCTCCATGAGTGGTTTCATGAAATGCACGTGGCCATGGGTAATTTTCATGGAGAAGGTATTTGGTGATTTTGAAAATTTGGTGAGAAAAATCCATGGAACAAAAAATGGATGCATGATGTGGGGTATCATGGTGTATGTTTCTGATTAAATGAATGATGAAAAAGAATTTGACATGTGGGCTTTAATGGAAATTGAAATTTGGGCTCAATTTATGGGCTTTTAATTTTCTTATGAAGGGATTAATTTTTTGGCTTTTAGGATGGGTTAAGGAAAATTGATTTTGGTCTTGGCCAATGGGCTTGAAGGGCTTTGGAGTTGTCATGAAAAATGATTTTGGGTTTGGTATATTTAAAATGGTGTGCAGGACAAATTTGATGAACTTCTTAACTTGGTGGAATTTTGGTATGGATTTGAACATTTGGCTCAAGATTGGGGGTTTGGGGTTTGGAATTGAAATTTGGGTTCTAATTTAGTTTTTGGTGAAATAGAACTTTAAATTGGTATTGGAATTTGGAGGGTTTGAATTTGGGTAACTCTGGTATTTTGGAGAATTTCGGGGACATTTAGAAAATTTACGAAAATTTGGCAAGTTTATCATGCATGTCATGATTAGCCATCTTGGGATCATAATACACCAAATGAGGACTCATTCTTGAGTCTCCACAAGTCGGTCTTAGCCATCTTAACCAAAAACTAAGGGCTTGGGACAGCCCATATGAGCTCTCCAAATTGTTAAGGAAGTAGGTCCAATGTATGTGATTTTAGTGTTTTGGGGTATGTGGGAGATTTAATGAGTTTGAGTGTGTGTAGGTGTGTGTGAAAACAAACCTAAGCCACTCAAGGTTGTCTTAAGGTCTGATTTAACTTATAGGAACTCACTCTTGAGTCTTGACATGTTGGTTTTAGCCAGCCCAAATGACATTTGGTTGCTTGTGACCACTCAGGTGGGACTTCACAGAAGGAGTTAAAAATTATATTTAATTTCTATGTGAGGTTTGGATTATCTCACTAGTCCTCTAAGATAGTCCATAAGAAAGTCCTAAGGCTTGATCATAGGTTCCTAAAGAGAAGAATTTGACCTCATCAAAACTGAGGTCAACAACACCAACTATAAACCTTTTTATGCTTCAAGATTTAACACTAACTCATAATTTATGGAAAGAAGTTGTCTTGGGAGGAAATTGTGTTGCAGATGGGGAATCAACTACAATGTCAAGGTGCAACAATTAGGAACATAAAGAATCAATTTAGATGGATTGCTAACTCACTTAGCAATTGACCCCAAGAAACTCTTATTAGCAACACTAAGATTAATTCTAAGGAGAAGAATATTGAGCATGTGAAATCTATCCAATTAAGGAGTGGAAAATAATTGGAGGATGTAGATCAAAAAGATGTTAAAGTTGAAAAGGAGACTGTAAAACCTAAAAATCTGCTGAAAAATATTTTCAAATACTTAGAAAAAACCTCTCTCTCCAACCAAAATTAACCTAAAAAAACACCACATCCATTTCATCAAAGATTTCAAAAACAAAAATTGGATCCACAATTTTTAATGTTTTTGGAAGTATTTAAAAAGCTAACTATTAATATTCCTTTTGTTGAGGCTCTAGAACAAATGCCCTGTTATATAAAGTTCATGAAAGACATTCTTAAAAAGAAGAGGAAGATTGGAGAACATGAGATAGTTGCGCTCAGAGAGGAGTGCAGTGCTATCATTCATAAAAGCCTTCCTAAGAAACTTAAGGATCCTCAGAGCTTTATGATTCTTTGTTCAATTAGAGAAAGATTTTATGGAAAAGCTTTGTGTTAACTTGGAGCAAGTATAAACCTTATGCAATTGTCTATCTTCAGATAGTTAGGATTTGGAGTAGTGTCTTCTAGTAATGTAGCTCTTCAGTGAGCTGATTGATCAATCACTTATATAAAACAAGTTATAGAAGTTGTC
Source organism: Phalaenopsis hybrid cultivar (assembly GCA_002079205.1). NCBI lineage: Eukaryota > Viridiplantae > Streptophyta > Magnoliopsida > Asparagales > Orchidaceae > Phalaenopsis > Phalaenopsis hybrid cultivar. Next base: position 53,629 of record JXCR01125780.1, on the reverse strand, counting down.
TTAGTTAAAGTGGATAAATTTTTATTTCCTATGGATTTTATTATCTTAGATATGAAGGAAGATAAAGAAATTCTCATCATTTTAGGCAAACATTTCCTAGCTACTTGATGAGTTATGATAGATGTGCAAAAAGGTGTATTAACTATGAGGGTAAATGTTCGGGAAATAACTTTCATTGTTTTAAAATTTATGAAGTATCCTTCTAAAGGAAATGAAGATACATGTTTTCGGATGGATTTAATTGATTATTTGATTAGTAGTTGTTTTCGAGATAGTTATGAAGATAAATAGGCAGAGCATGATTGGGATGAGGAAACAATTCTAGACTTTCATGATTAATTAGCTCTATTGATTTTTTATAAAAAAAAAATTTTGTTCAAGAGCGGTTTGAGAATTTAGATAGAACAAAAGTTATAAACCCATTATTCCTTCTGTTGAGGAAGTCGCTAAACTTGATATGAAGGAGCATCTCACACACTTAAAGTATATTTATTTAGGGAAGTCATCTACATTACCAGTTATTATATCCTCAGATTTGAATCATTCACAAGAAAAGAAATTAATGGAATATTTAGAGGAATTATAAGAAAGCTTTCCGATGGACCTTAGTAGATATAAAATAGATTAGTTCTTCTATATGTATGTATAGGATTCTAAAGGATGATAACAAAAAACCCAGAGCAGATCCTTAAAGAATATTAAATTCAATTATGAATGAAGCAGTTAAAAAGGAGATATTGAAGTGGTTCAATGCAGGTATTATTTATCCCATATGATATAGTGCCTGAGTTAGCCTTATTCACTATGTTCTTAAGAAAGGGGGAGTTACAGTTGTTGACCAAACTTTTGGTTAAGGTTTTGTTTTTCCTCTTTAGTAGCTCAGTGTCTAGCCATAGAACTTTCCTATTGACTATTCCTAGAAAACTAGAAAAGGAACCCTCACCATTAGAAACTCTACCCTCTTCTTTACTCAACTTAAAGCTCTACATATTGGTCCTAACCTCTAGCACTTGGTAGGTGAGGTCATTATGCAAGAGTTCAAGGAGAGTTCTCATAGGACTATTTGACCTTAGGGTTAACCCTGTGTGCTGGTCTGGGGCTAAGGCACACACTTTCTCTCACTAAACTCACTCTCACTCATAATCACTCACAGCCCTAAACCCAGTATTTGTTGACTTTGATCCCTTGATCTTTTGTGAGACTCATGTAGATGGTCTCCTAAACCCACTAGGCCTAGGCTTGGGTTTAGCTAAGACCAGTACATAGAGGACCCAAATGGGGATTCCATTGGTCCATGGCTCATATAGGGTGGTTGGCACCCCAATTCTACCAAAAATATCCAACTTGGCCTTTTGCCCCAAAATCCCCCAAATTACCTAGATACCCTTGGAGCCCTAAATTTGGCCAAAATTCCCAAAATTCCAAATCCACCCAAAATACCCAAATTTGTTCAAAAATCATTTAAAAACATTTTAAAATACCCAAGTTACCCAAAACTACCCAAAAATTCTAAATTTACCAAAATACCCCCAAAATGGCCAAAATTACAAAAATACCCTTGGCACCCCAAAATTTCCCCAAACCTTCAAAATCACTCAAAATGTCTCCAAAACCAATTTATACTCTTCAATTGAACCCAATTTGGCCAATTTGACCATTTTGACAAAAACCTCCAAATTGCCTTTAAAGACCCAATTTCCCCAAATTTACCTTAAATGTCCATCAATTTGGCCCAAATTTCCCCCAATTTGAATTATAAACTCTTCATAACAATCCTACACACCAAAATTAACCTTAAATTGGCCTTGATGAAGCCTCAATTTCATTCAATTTTAAACCAAGTCTAAAAATTCCCAAATTTGCCCCAAATTGGCCATACATCCAAATTCCACCAAATTGATTGCCCTAACCTCAAAATCGACACCCAATTTATGTTTAAAACTCTTCATGATGTTCCTATAGACCATTATAAATAATAAATTTAGACTTATCCCAACCTTAGCCCAACCTAGACCCAAGTTTAGTCCAGCATGCCCAAATTGACCAAAATTCCAAAATCCTTCAAATTGAACCCCCAATTGGACTCAAAATCATTTCAATCCTTCACCAAAAATCTTCATTACAATCATATACACAATTTTAATCATTCAATTGGGCTTATAGTCACGGGCAGCCTACCCCAAACCCAACTTTTGGCCATTTAGACCCACATTGGACCCATGCACCAAAATTGACCTAGCCATGTCAAATTGACCAAGGCAAGACTTCTACAGCCAATTTTTGGACCCTAGTGACCAAATTAGACTCACTTAATCCACCCTAGATGAGCCATGGACCAAAGGTCCCCTAAATCAAGGGATTTGTTTCCTAAATTGCTTAAGCTAAAGAAATCTTTGCCAAAACCCATCACCATCCCAAATTAATTGTTGTGATAGATTCATCTGGCTCACCTAACCTCCTAGCCACCTCCCCTGCCATGGCCAACCACCCTAGTCATTGGAGAGCGAAAACCAAGAGCCCAAAGCTAAATTTCAAACCCAATTTCACCCATCCAATGTGTCTAGCTCTGATTGGTGTGTAACATCTTGAAGTCCTCCACCTAAGCTTCACATTGCACCCAAAATGGAGGTCATGCCAGCCACCTCAAGCTATTTTATTTAAACCTCACCCCCATAGCCAAGAAAAAGAGAGCTGAAATTTTCTTAAGGAAACTTTGCAAAATTGATCCCAAAGACTCTCTAAGACCTCCTCAACTCAAACACATCATTTTCACCCACTGATCCCCACTGTGAAAGCTCAATTTTGAGCTCAAATATTTGCAAAAACCAGGACATATCTCTGCAGAGCTCCGCACTCCACCAAAATCAAATTGCTTGTGCACACACCATCCCCACAGTGAAACAAGAAAAAGCCCCATCAAAGCCCCCTCATAGAGAGTCTCTACTCTAAACTTTGATCAACACCCAAATTTGGCCTTGATCGAATTTGGGTCTAAACCTTTCACCACAATCAGTGGCCCAATCCCTAGCCTCCTTGGACCTCAACAAACGTGCCAAGAACCTCTGATTGAAGCTTCCCTTCTCAGAGCAAAGGTATTGAACTTCCCCTCTTCCCGAGCCTATTTTGATTCTCCATGTGATTAGGGTTAGTTTAATGGCATGTTTATCGCATGGATATGTTCGTCTCACTTAGACGAGTCTATAGAATCAAACCTGAGATCATTTGGTTAAGAAATGATGGAGATCTTAAGATTTTAGGGTTGACGGTCATGGGTTTTGGCTATCGGGGACGATGATAGGGAGCCGTTGGATGGCGCGCGTATCAAACGGACGGGTGAGATGAAGCCAGACAACGCTTAGATACATAAAGTGTAGGTTGAGTCAGCGGCTACATGGATGGTTGCGTCCAACTAGAGCGTGCCACGTAGAGCTTCAGAGACGTTGTAGGTTAACATGGCGCCGCTTGTTTGAATAGAAAATTAGGGATTTTCTCTATTTATTTAAATGCACATAACTTTGAAAAATCATATCTTTGTACAAAAAAAATCACACAAAAAAGAAAAATACCCTAGTGTTCAGTGAACAAAGGAGAACAATGTGGAAATGGTTTGAAGTTTATTTGATGCATATTTTATTTTTAATGAATTAAATATTTTTCTAAGTATTTTGATTCTCCGTTCATTCAAGTATTTCACCATGGCTTGATATTTTGGCATGTTGTTGCCTCAGTCATGAGGGATATTCCCTGACTTTTCCAAAGTCAGAGGAGACCACTAGACAGAGATTCATATTTTTTAAGTTTATGTCTATTATTTACATAGATTAATCTAAATAATTAGCATGCTACTTAGAAAAATCCAAAAAAATTTTGGTAGGTTCACTGTGACTAGAGAACCATAGGAAAAACTTTTCATGAGCCAAGTCATTAAGAACCACTGAATTTTCATAAAACCCTAAGATATAAAGAAAATTAACTTAGAAAAAATAAACATCTAAATGACTTGAGTTTGATTCTTCACTGTAATTTAATGTTCGGAGGACTCCCCATAAAAATTTCAAAACATTTGAAGTTCATTTGAGAATTGACAACGACTTTATATATGCTTAAAATACAAGTATTTAATACTGCTGCCAGAAGATTTAATTCCTCAGCAACGACATAAAAAACTTGATAACGGTTATAGATTCGATAAAGATGTATATATTAAATATTCAATAATAGTAAAGTCACACTTATCAATGCAATTATATGTATCGCTCAAGTAATATAGGGCTCTAATGGAGTTCTAGATATCGATCCCACAGGGAGTAATATTAGAACTATGAACTAAGATTTTAGAAAAGAAATACTTAATCACAACAATGTAATTCAAATTTCTTATCTGTCACTAATAGGCAATTGAAATAAATATATAATTTTGAAAACTCTTAACTAACTAATTATATTAATAAAGTTTCTAATGTGATATTCAATATATAAGAAAACATCTTTCTTCTTGTCAAGAAATTATAGTGAATGGATAAAGTGAATCAGTTCAGATTGTATTATGTTAAATAGGAGCATACCTATTCTTTACCCTTTGGTCCAGGCATAAAGAACATTGACTAGTCTTATGTTTGGTTATATATCTGCAGCTAGGCTGGGAGGATATCGGCTCTCACTTTGGAGCTCCCACGTTCCCCTCGCCTGAGGGGTAACATCTACACTTCGGCACCCAAACGATAGGACCGAATTGAGGATTTGAGTATGTCACTCTAAAATCTCCAATTCTATGTCTGATAATTTTATTTCCCTATTTATTTGAACCTAACTTCCAAGGGCTTTGACCTCCCTGAATCTTGGAAGTAATCTTCTCTTTAGTTGTAAAACTCAACATATTTTAACAAATCAATTGGCCAGATTGAAAGTAAATTAAGATCGAAGTGAAAAGATCATCACAACTACTTTAACATTTTTAAGGCTCAACCAATTCAAATCACCATTTCACAAATCTCAAGGCAAGGAGAAAGACAGAGAAAACTACTCAGAACTCATGGGGATGACACAACAAAACTCAGAATTCATATATAAATGCAAAGTCATACAAACTACAACAAGTAAATAACACTTATCTTTAACTTCTCCCCAAGCAAACTCCTCGAAGTTCCTCTGAATCTCTTCCTTTCTTTACAGCCCACAGAATTCCACTTTAAAGCGGCAATGAGGAAAAAATCTATCACCTTCCCTCCACTCTTACAATCTCTCGAAGAATTCCTCACAATCTAACCCTAAAGTAAACTCTCTACACACTACTGGAACCTCTCTAACCTCTACAGCCTCTCTCCCCTTTTTAATTTTTGGCCAAAATCTTCTTTTAAAGTTGTAGAAGAGTTTTCCCAAGAGTTGCCTAAGCATCCCTCCAAAAAATCATCCACATTCAATGCACCTTTGGACATAACCGTCGATCTCACCGTCGGCGGCCTCGAGAGCGTCATCGGTGGGCCTACTAAATTTATTAATCTGGTGTCTCAGGAATTTCTCGTCATCGGCGCCCTAGTTCAAATCTTCACATTTTGGTCCTTTTCGCTCCAAATTCGCTCCTTTTTGCATTTTTTTGCTCCAATGACCATAATTCATCATAGCTACAACGAAACATCAAAAATACCTTTCTTTAAAGTGCAATAGCATCAAAAATAATGTAAAATAGGTATGAAAATCTCAACATATTTTTTTTGATCAAAATCCCCCAAACTTAATTATTACTTTTCCTCAAGTGATTTTAGTACTATATAAAAGTTATGATCTATTGTAGTAAAATTTTAATTCAGAAATAGTATAAGTTTGATTTAAGTAAATATCATAGTGAGATTTTCAGAAAAAATTTAAGTAATTAAATTAACTTTGTAGCTACAAGATTATCTAGTCATCAAGTTTAATAGTTCTAGTCTTCTATTCATTTCAAGAATAATTACATATTGTATCAAGTTAAGTGGAATATTTAAAATGATAGGAACTTCATGGGAACACTACTAGTAAAAGATCTAATCCATAAATATAAGTTCAAGGATAGGAATTTCATGGGAACACTACTAGTAAAAGATCTAATCCATAAATATAAGTTCAATTGGAACTTCATGAGAACACTACTAGTAAAAGATCTAATCCATAAATATAAGTTCAGAAATGTATTTAGATTTTCCCTTTAGGTAGGTCTAGTGAAGCCAATTTTTGATTAGGCACTCCTCAAGCTTTTCCTCACTTTCATATTTTTTTCTTTCTTTTCTTTGCTCTTTTTCATTTGGATTCCTTTCAATCCTATATTTTTTTTTTCTTTTTAATTTTTTTTTTCTTTTTCATTTGAATTGCTTTCAATTCTATATATTTTTCTTTTCTTTTCAGCTTTTCTTTCTTTTCTATTTTTCATTTGGATTGCTTTCAATCCTATATATTTTTCTTTTCTTTTCAGGGTTTTTTTTCTTTTTCATTTGGATTGCTTTCAATCCTATATATTTTTCTTTTCTTTTCAAGGATTAATATTTTTTTCTTTTTCATTTGGATTGCTTTCAATCCTATATATTTTTCTTTTCTTTTCAGGGATTGCCTTTCTTTTTCCTTTTTCAAGTGAGGATTACTATATCTGGATAGCCTTTAATGATTTTAAACATCACCGCTTTCAATCCTATATATTTTTCTTTTCTTTTCAGGGATTGTTTTCAATCCTTTCTTTTTTGATTTTCAAGTGAGGATTACTTTATCTGGATAGTCTTTAATGATTTTGAACATCACCTTTCTTTTCCTAAATTTGAAACTCAAAGCATTCCATTTCAAGTGAGGATTACTATATCTGGATAGCCTTTAATGATTTTGAACATCACCTTTCTTTCACGTGAGGATTACTATATCTGGATAGCCTTTAATGATTTTGAACTTCACTTTTCTTTCCCTAAAATATATATTTTTCTTTTCTTTTCAAGGATTGTTGTCAATCATTTCTTTTTCCTTTTTCAAGTGAATTTTTCTTTTCTTTTCAGTGATTGTTGTCAATCCTTTCTTTTTCTTTTTCAAGTGAAGATTATTATCTGGATAGTCTTTAATGATTTTGAACATCACCTTTCTTTTCCTAAATTTGAAACTCAAAGCATTCCAATAGTCTTTAATGATTTTGAACATCACCTTTCTTTCCCTAAATTTAAAACTCAAAGCATTCCATTAACTATAAATATTTCATAGTTTTTACATCATTGAGCCCCAATTTTTTCTTCTCAAATGAATTTCTAGATTCTTAACACTTCAAAGTATAGTTTCCTTTACTTTAAATAGTTAACTTTAGTCATAACTGTTACATCATTGAGCCCCAATCTTTTCTTCTCAAATGAATTTCCAAGATTCTTAATAATAACTGTTACATCATTGAGCCCCAATCTTTTCTTCTCAAATGAATTTCCAAGATTCTTAATACTTTTTATTCTCTTATACTAAATATCTTAATCTAAAAAATTAATTTTCAACTATAATCTTATTCTCTTATACTAAATATCTTATGTTACAAAATTAATTTTCATTACAAAAATTTTCTTTAAATCTACCATAATATTTAAATAGCTACAAAATATAGTTACCTGAATTAAATTCACCAAATAGATCATATTAATAATTTTTGAAAATATTTAAATAGAGAACATCTAATAGTTAATCTTTTTCTTTCCTCCCACAAAGTTAAATTTTTTCAATATGAAATGATACAGGTGGAAAGAAAAATTCTAAATATAAATCATACCTCAGTATTTTAGGCATTTTCATCATTCTGAAATTTTTGCAGTCCTTCTCAAAATTCCTACTTCACCTGGTCTGTAACATTAAGAGCTTTGTATACATATAAATCATTAGAGAATTTGTTATGTAATGAAAATTTGAAATAAGTACAAACATTATACAAACACAATATTTTGCTAACACATCCACAATACTAAACAAAACAATTACAATTAAATTGCAAAATAAAAATTACAACACATTACAAATTAACAAATTTCAACTACCACACCAACAATTATAACAATAATTAAAATTATCCAATTACAACATAAAAATAAAAATACAAATGCACAAATATCTATTTCTATTACAAAAATTACAAAAATTACAAAAATAAAAGTAAAAGTACATCAATTACTTCAAATGTCAAAATCCCAAACTATGTCTTCGTCTCCTTGGTCAGCAGGTGGATTGGTCTGATACTGAGTATATCGGGGGCATTCAGGAAAAGTAACATCAGGCTCACCTCTGTAGTGTCGGGCCTGAGATTCGTAGTAAGCTATCTCAAATTTTGAATACCTCTGTAGGTACTCACTATCATAATCATGTCTACGTTCTAAACCTCCAATACTTTCACTTATTAACTCTATACTCTTTCGCTGCAAGGTCAACTCATTCATTAAATCGGTCAAGGTAGGGGAACTAGAAGATGGAAGGTCATAACTAGTAGAGAGAGTATCTCTAATAGTAGAAGGTTCTTGACTCCTACTCCCAGTTCTTCATTTTTCATGGGATTCATAAGTCTTCAAATTAGCTTTACTAATGGGTTTCATAGGGTAAACCCATTCTTCATCTCCTCCAGCTTCCACTCCAGAAAGTTGGCAAAGTGCATAAATGAGGCCAGGATACCTCCACTTGTTTCACTCCTTGCCGTGGTCAATATATTCTTAAAAATGATTCTCCCCACATTAATATTTCTATTATTCTGAATACAGAAATTCAGAAGAGCTATATCTCTTGTTACCTCACTATGGTGATAGGTCGGTAATAGAGTAGAGGAAATAAAATAGTGTCACGCTTTAGATGTGGCATTCAACATGGAAGCAGAAAAATTTACCCGTTCTCGTTGCTTTATCTTTCATGTTCCTTTCCCGTCAGTAAGAAAGTTGATAACATCATTCAGTGGGCCCTCCATTGTACTGAAGGTTTTATAATGCCAGCTATAAGAGTCTGGTACTTCATAAAAGGAGTTAATGCGGGTGGCATTAAATTCAACAGAAAATCCCCGCACTTGAACGATTGCATCCTCATAATAGAACACATTGACATAAAACTATTTCACAATATTTGCAGCAGCCTTATTGGTGATGTAACAGAACTTTTCCCACCTCCGCTCGGCAATAACTCGTTCAATTTCTCCTCCCGGACTCTCAAAAACTCGATCTTGTATACATTTCTTTCCTTCAAATACGGAAGTAAACCTCGATTGAGCCTTCGCATTGACGAAGTGATACTCGCCAAACTCGAGTCGCCTCTCTTGTCGTGGAGTCATTTAAATCTAATCAAAATTATAGAAAAATTCCACAATATACTTCAAATATGCTTCCAATAGTGATTCTAAGAGTTCAAAACTTCCATGAATTTCTTCCCATCCTTTTCTTCACATTCTCAAATTTTTCGGATCTTCTCAATGTAGAAGAAATTCATGGTGAAAATCAAATATTTTTAGTTTGGAGTGAAGCTCTTACCAAGAGATGATCAAATCTGGTCTCTAAATGCCTTGAAATTGCCCCCAAATCCAAGGTCTCTCAAGCCTTAGGTCAAAGTTTTCATTTTTTAGAGGAAAGGGATGATGAATAGTAGCGGTTGACTGGTCAAAATCACGGTTAAAGGTGTTTTTTTGGGATCTCATTGTCGGTCGGGTTTTCGGCGCCGTTAGCGAGCTCTGTTGGATTAATATCCTAAGTCTCAGGAAAATTCCACCGTCGGCAGCGTCGAGGGCGTCATCGACGAGCTCTATTGAATTGGTTCAATTTCCGGATTTTTGCGATTTCGATCAATTTCAAGCCTCAACGACATCCGTTCAATCTCTATAGACATAATTTTAAGTGCATGTACTTATCACAAATAAACATTCACAACACAAAACATCACAATTATATATAAATTCCAAGAATTAAAATACTCGTTACAAGACACAACTAAGTTTTGTATTTTTTCAACCTTAATACATCAATTCAGCGTCGCAATCCAAGCCACAACACTCAAAACGCTGAAAACAAATATTCTATGCTCAGCCTCAACTATACAAAGATCTAAAAGCAAAATTCTAAAGCAAAGCAAACATAAAGTTCAAACCAAATTACACACATAGACATACAAGTAGCAAGGCAAATCTACTACTCTTCAGATTCAGTGCTAGATTCTACTCTGAGATCACCCATTGATTGCATATGAACGAAGAGGTTATAGAAGGTTCGGTATGGAAATTCTTCAGTAGAATCCTCTTCTATCAATTTCATCTTTCTCATCAGCCGTATCAAACTTTCTTTGATATGTCCTGAGTGATCAAAATGTTCTTTCATTCTCCAGTCTAGATGATCGAAGAAATCAGAGATATTGTTAATTGCATTCATAACATTTTGTACCTCTTTCTCCAATTTCTTGATTCTGTGTAGCATCACTAGTGTCTTGTTTGGAACTAAATGTTGAATAGGCAGTGAATTCTGAGATGATTGATCTACCATAATAGTCATATCATTTTCATCTTCATTGGCTGGGAATCTCTCAATTGGGTCTAAGGGCTTCTAAGGTAGAAGTACCTTTTCCCAATTTTCATAAGATACTTGGAACTGACTGTAAAGTAAGAAAATTGTGGAAGGATGTACAAGCCCATAAGTTGATCCATGAATGATCAGGCCTAAAACAGACTTCACAATTATAGATCCAATATCGATCGGCAGTCCCATTTGAATGCAATAATTTAGAATAGCAATTTCCTTTGAAACTTTATCGGTCCTCATCGTCGGTAATAGTTTTGCAGAAATGAAGAAGTGTCAGTGTTTAGAAATGGGGTTTAGAAGTGTCGCAGAAAAACTAACATACCCGTTTTCTCTTATTTCCCAGTCTTCAGTTTCGTTCGTTAAATATTGGTAAATTTCATTCATCAGGTTTCTTGTCAGGACGAAGTTGGAATAATGGCAGACAAGAACATTCTCAATCATATAACACTCATTGATCCGTGCAGGAGTAAAAGTTATTCATCTACCTCGCACAAAGACGACTCCCTGGTTGATTCCATGCAAATTAGCATAAAATTCTTTCACCACTGGAACAACTATGGCAGTGGTAGTGTAGCACAACATTTCCCATCTTCTCCGCATGATCATCTCTTCAATTATCGTCGAGGGATTATTCAATCCTCAATTTACGAATCCTCGTTCCTTGAGTAATCTTTTCTTTGTCAATACCTTATTGAAGATTCGTTGCGCTTCCACACTAATGAACTTTCTCCTGTTGAACACTCGCATTCTGTGATTTTCAGGGGAATTGGACACCATAGGGATGAATTTGGTGGAGTTTCACTTCATTTTTGGTGAAATATGAACTTAGGAATCAAATTTTTAAGTTTAAAAGGAGTAACTCTCGCTTAAAACCGCCAAAAACCATCCATTCAAATTCCAAAAATCGTCATCCCGCCGGTCTCGCCGTCGGCGAGCCTTTAGAATTTAATTGCCCTGACTCTCGGGAAAAACCCACCGTCGGCGGTGTCGATGGCGCTGTCGGCGCCCAAGAAAAAAATTGCACAGTTTCGCTCTGATCCAAATGCGTTCCAATTTTTCTCTATGGATCCAATTTTTATGATGATTCAAGGGTAAATATGATTAGTAGAGTTCAATACTACCACAGACTAACGATAATTTCAAATAAAACTATTATAATCACGATAAAAATAAAGATAATTATGGGTTGCCTCCCATAAAGCCCGTCAGCCCGACCTATTCAGTATTATTCAGGTTGACTGATCATTAAAACCTCTTTAAAATTTAGTCTTTTACCCTCAAAATACAGTTTTAATCTGTGTCTATTTACTTTAAATCTATTTCCAGTATTTTTATCTTAGATTTCAATAGTTCCGTAAGTATAAACTTGAATCACAGTAAAGGGTTCTAACCAACGAGATTTTAATTTCCCAGGGAATAACTTTAGCCTTGTATTGTGTAGGTCCTAAAAATATTAGCAAATTTTGAAAGTTCTTCTCTGGGGAGTTAGTTCAGAGAGATTTTCAGGACCACATTTTATTTACTTTATCCTTTTTGTTATTTTGGTTTGAGAGTTGTAAAAGAAGAGATTCAAAGGAACTTTAAGAGTTTGGTGGAGGACTTGAGATAAGTTTTTATCTTTTTATTTTAGACTGAGAGATTTTCAGGAACAACTTTTTATTTAATTTATCCTTTTTGTTATTTTGTTTTGAGTGATGTAAAAGATAGAAGAGATTCAAAGGAACTTCAAGAGTTTGGTGGAGGACTTAAGATAAGTTTTTATCTTTTTTGTTCAAAGGAACTTCAAGAGTTTGGTGGAGGACTTGAGATAAGTTTTTATCTTTTTGTTTTAAACAGATTCAAAGGAAATTCAAGATTGGTGGAGGACTTGAGATAAGTTTTTATCTTTTGTTTTAGACTACTTTTGGTTTTAATTGAAATTGATTGTAAAAGAGAAGAGGTTCAATGGAACTTCAAGAGTTTGGTGGAGGACTTGAGATAAGTTTTTATCTTTTTGTTTTAGACTACTTTTGGTTTTTAATCGAGACTTGTTATTGGTTTGACAATGACATCTTTTGTTTTAGACTACTTTTGGTTTTAATTGAGACTTGTTGTTGGTTTGACAATGATTTGTAAAAAGAGAAGAGATTCAAAGGAACTTCAAGAGTTTGGTGGAGGACTTGAGATAAGTTTTGATTTTTTTGAAGAGATTCAAAGGAACTTCAAGAGTTTGGTGGAGGACTTAAGATAAGTTTTTATCTTTTTTGTTCAAAGGAACTTCAAGAGTTTGGTGGAGGACTTGAGATAAGTTTTTATCTTTTTGTTTTAAACAGATTCAAAGGAAATTCAAGATTGGTGGAGGACTTGAGATAAGTTTTTATCTTTTGTTTTAGACTACTTTTGGTTTTAATTGAAATGGGAGAGGACTTGAGATAAGTTTTTATCTTTTTGTTTTAGACTACTTTTGGTTTTAATTGAGACTTAGGACTTGAGATAAGTTTTTATCTTTTGTTTTAGACTACTTTTGATTTTAATTGAGACTTGTTATTGTTGAGATAAGTTTTTATCTTTTATTTTAGACTACTTTTGGTTTTAATTGAGACTTATTGTTGATGATTGTAAAAGAGAAGAGGTTCAATGGAACTTCAAGAGTTTGGTGGAGGACTTGAGATAAGTTTTTATCTTTTTGTTTTAGACTACTTTTGGTTTTTAATCAAGACTTGTTGTTGGTTTGACAATGATTTCTTCTTTTAAACTAAAGTGTGGTTTTATTTTCTTCATGGTTTCTGAGTAGTTTTCTTTATCCTTCTTCTTAAAATGATAAGTAATTAAGTTTTGGATGGAATTTGTGGAGAGTATTGATCTTTAATGTTGGAAGAAGTTGATTTAAATCCATGCACTTCATTTATTTTTGATTTGGCCAATCCAGATGTTAAAATTTGTTGTGAGAACATGTAAGAACCGGGCTGGTATTTTTTGGCCAATCCTAAATGTTAAAATTTGTTGTGAGAACATGTAAGAACCGGGCTGGTATTGTCTTAGTCAACAATTAATGTTAAAATTTGCTTGTGAGAACATGTAAGAACCGGGCTGGTATTGTCTCAGTCAACAATTGGAAAGAATCACATGGAGTTGTATGAATAAGAATGTAGTTCATATGATTGAGTGCAAATAAATATGAAAATATTCATTGATGTGTGTAGAGTTAGATGACTTTAAAGTGATAGGTTAAAGCCCCCAACTTGGTTTATTATTTTAGGTTCTGATACGAGAATGTAAGCCCCCAGGTGGAGGGAATCGAGGGAACTCTAGAGTGAGAGCTAGTATCTTCCTTGCCTAGCTGGTCTTCAGAACGATAACTTTAAATTAGCCAATGTTCTTTATAGCAACTCTAGTAAGGGTAAAGAATATTATTGCTCTAAATTAGTCAATGTTCTTTATAGCATCTCTAGTAAGGGTAAAGAATATTATTGCTCCTATTTAGTACAACACAATTTGTATACTTCCACAACATAATTCTTATACTTATTATTGATTCATGATAAAAAGAAAGATATATTCATATTAAGTACTTTTCTTCACAAAAACTTTAGTTATCTTTTTACTATTTCGTTAAAATATCAAAAATACCAAAAATATTTAAATTTTAAATTTCTGCAAAAATCATTTTTAGTTTAAGTAATTATCTTTTTTAAAAATAGAAAAACTTTCTAAAAAGTGCATATTGCATAATCTTCCATGTGGGTTTGATATTCATGTCTGAATCAAAAAGTCTTATATTACTTGATAACGATACGTATACTTGCATAGTATCCTAATATAAATATATATAAATTAAAAAGTTAAATTCTCATTTTTCTTTAGGATCAAGTTTTTAGTTTGTTGCAAAATAAGGAGATATAAGTGAAAAATATCATCATAACTATTATTATACTGTGCATAGGCCATTAGGTAGCGAGATCAATACCCCACCTAACTTTGTTAGATTCTGCAGAAAAGCCATTAGTTTCTGCAGATTCATTACCATCAATTCTGTCTAAAGCAACTTTAACATCTATTTCATCAAGAATAGCAGCAAGATTTATATTCCCAGCATATATACAATTAGCATATAAAACACTCGTATCAATATTTTCAAGCTTACAGCAGTCACTTTTAAACTAATTAGAAAAATAATGAACCCCCTCAGCCTCAATAGCATCATAGGAATAAATCACATTTCCATTATTTTGTCTAATCTTTCTAATGTTATTAACCATATGTCTTTTCTTGATAAAAGCTTGGAAAAAAGTAGAATTCTTATCACGAACTTTAAGAAATTGACTTATATCCTTCTGTTTATAAAAAGCCTCTTCAATATTTATAGCAAAAACAAGACCCAACAAAGGCAGATTGATGGTCTATTAAATCCTTTTCATACTCTTTTTCAAGTTTTTTTTCAAATTATCCTCAATAGATAAGACCAGAGAATGAGGATTACAAAAAATAATTCCAATTCCAACTCTAAGTTTAAAGCTAGATTTTTGTGTGGCAACCATAATCACTTGCCCAAACAGCCATGGACAACACAATTCCAATTATTCTTAATGAAAGATGAAAAAGAATCATGCGAAGTCCACATATTTAAAAATTTGAATTGATAAACCTTAGGATGATAACCAAATTAGCAGTAATAATGGTAGGAGAATAATTAGAACAACTAAAAGGAGTATGAGTCATAGAAAATGCAGGATAAGAAACCATCCAGAGATTATTCCTAAGAAATTTATCAAGCCTTTCAAAAAATATCCTCTATACCCAAGATCAAAGAGACTCGCATCCAAAAAAACATCATTAAAATCATTGATAAGCCTTTGACTAGGATATTTACTACCTTTATTCTTAGCAACCGAAAGAATTACATTAAAATCTCCCCCAATAATCCAGGCCTCATTACAGTTGGATTTAAAAGCTGAAAGACTGCTTCATAACTCTAACAGAGCAGAATTAGTGTAGCCAACATAAAGAATGGTAGCAGAGAAAGACAAGTCTCTAAAATTGATCTTCATATGTAGGGTTTGATCATGATTAATAATAAGCTCCACCTTTATAGAATTAATCCATGAAAACCAAATTTTATTGTTGGAATTAACAAAAGAGTTAAACTTCTTGAACATTCTCAAATGCTTCTCATTATTCTGAGGGGCCAACATAGGCTCAAGAATACCAAAGAAAGGCAGATTATGAGATTTAATAATATTATTAAGTCTATTAAAGTCATTAATATCAACAATGTCCCTAATATGCCACACTATGAGCTTAATCATCAAAAGATAATATCCTCCCTCTAGTCAATCTAACAGGTAAGTCATGATAATTCTTTTTTCCTTTCTAGACACCACAACTATGAATTAAAGCTGCCTCTGGATTGACATAGTTCAATTCTCTAATTCCCTTGATACCTTACATTTTCTTTTTCTTTGATTTAATAAGACACCATTCCTTTTTAAAATCAGTTTTAAACTGATTTAAATTTTCAATCAGAGCATGATTGAGATTATTGGCACCTTTTAAGGACACGGTATTATCATTAACTTTATTATGATGAGTGATACTCCCACCATTGTGGTTATCAACAACCAAATCCACATGAATTAAAGATTCTCTAATAGTGTTCATCAAAGAATCATCTTCACTATTATGTTTACTAATATTATCATTAACAATGATATGATCATAGTTAGGAAAAACTATATTAGGATCCTTATTGCCAACGTTAAATTACATACCTTTTTTAGTATCAAATCCAGGTTTAGATATCTGATTTTTAGCATTTTTGCATCTTTCCAACAACGCCATAAGCCATATTACCTTTGCTTTTTGTCAATTCAGGATGTGATATGTAACAATTGGACTGAAAATGCCCAAACATATTACATTTAGTATAGTAATTAGGCTCAAACTCCATTTCAGTAGATTATCAATACCCATTATAGGCATTCCCAATCCAAATTGAATCATGAAAACTAGCTGTGACTTCCCTCTCAACCAGTACCCTAGCCACAAAAGGCATAGAGCGGCTAAGAGTGACACTATCAAACTTCAAAGGATTGCCAAAAATGGATCCCAAGGAATACAAAATTTTTTTATTAAAGTGATGATGCTTTAAACATGAAAACCTAATCCAAATTGGCACAATAGGTAGCTCCTCCATAGGATTGAATTTAGGAGTCCACTTCAGTATTTTCATATAAAATTTTTCAATTAAAAGAACTTTCCTAGATAAAAAAGAGGTAAAATCGTCTTCTTTTTCTAGCTTAATCATTAAATTCCTTCCACCAATTAATCTTAACTTCCAGTTACTAGATAGCTTTAACTCAGAAATATATTTTTGTATCACTTCCATCTAAGGATGGTCAAATGCAAATTTACCCACTAACATAAATTTCAGAGGCTCGATAAGAAGATTGGTATCCTCCTCATGTAAAAGAAGCGTCGACTTACCATTCTTTCTTGATGCTTTCTTGAGTAAACCATAAGAAATACTTTCAACAAGTTGATCTTTAAAAAACAACGGGAAAAGAACATTTACCAATTCATTAGATTTAACATCAACAATATCTCTAAAGTAAGGAGTAGTTTCTTGAGAGGCGGAAGGAATCAAAAGGAAGCCAGACAGAACAAACTCCGCACAAAAGAAAAGGGCTAAATCCTTAGAGAATCACAAAAGACAAAAGAAGAAAAACTTGAGTTCCAATGAACCTTGGAATCCTAGACACAAGGCGCTAGGAGAACCAAAAGATCTAATTCATCAGTAATAAAACTCCAAATCCACCGTTGAAAAAACCGAAGATAGCATGAAGAACATGAAACAATTACAATAATAACAAAAACCAACCTCCAAACCACCAATAGAAACATGGGCACAGCGAAATAACCATAATACCACTAAAATTCAACACTAATACACCCAGCAAAAATGCGGTCTGAGCCATAAATTCATTAGGACTTGTTAGCATTACTTTATACCAACTTGATTTCCAAGCTAAGGATAAATTCAGTAGACTAAAACTTTTCCTAAACTTAATTATCTCCTTTTCCTCTGGGTTCGACAACCTGGACTCAAAAGTCCTTATTTACAAAAAGTGATATATGTGCTTGCTTTAAGACCTAGATTGTAAAGAACACCTGGACTTACATAAAGGCCACATCAGTGTGTCAATCGTACGAACATCCTTTAAGTTTGAGAGAATCAATTATGTTATTCTCTTACAAAGAGCATAGCCTCACGAAACAAACAACCTAAAATATACTTTTAATAAACTCCCATGGAACTTGACCCAATTCTAAGGTTGAATTAAATGTCTTAACATAAGTGAATAAGAGTGACTTACAAGTGAGTTTCCATCCTAAAATGTCATAGTGTTATGAGCCTTTCACATTCAAACCAACCTTCTTCTAGAAAGGCAATACTGAGGCCTTGTCTTCTAAGAATGGTTGAGGTTGAGCAGCAATTGACCACCTGATTTTATAGGAAGCATAGTAACCACACATTCTAATTCTTAATTTTGCTCATTATACTAGACAACATGATACCAGCCAACCACAACGAATAGGTCAAACCTATCCTTGTCAGCCTTTACCAAAAACAAGGGGTGAAATAATGGTCTTGACTATTATATTTTGTGATTTCACATGTATAAAACCATCACCATTAGTCTTACAAACAAATTTCATATTACTTGCACTAGGATGATACCATAAAAAAAAAGATATTTGCTAACTCGTTGTATAGAGTAAGTTGCAACACCACTTTGAATTGATCATATTAAAAGAATGACACAAGTTCATGTTATGAAGTAGAGGTTGATCGAGTGATCAAACACAAACTCAAATTGAACCAATTTTTTTATCTACATTCAAAAGCTTGGATTGACCAGTGAACTTGAATGTCATGAAAGAATAGCTATTATAGGTAAACGTACAATCCATTCAATATGAGAAATTTGATAGAAATGATAAAAAAAATGATGAACAGTAAAATACTCTTCAGTTTCTTGATAAAATTAAAGATTTTTAACATTTTACATCGAACATTTTATTTAAAGAATAGTGTAAATACCTTGTGGTCAATAAAGTTAAGTTGAAAATCTATTAATTGTTCTCATCGAGTGTCTTACTTAATAATATAGTGTAATTAAATCCATCTTTGACATCCAATGAGTTTGTCTCTCTAAATCTTGACAATTGCTTTAAATGCCAAAAGATTGAAAAGATGAGAAAGAAGGGTTCGATGATAGTGACTTAATAAAAACCCTTTGTACCAAATTTATAGAGGGATAGCAGGGAAAATCAACTATGGAGAAATCAAAACACTATAAATAAGTTTATTTAGATGCCCATTTATTATTTAAAATAAAAATTTTCATTTTCATAATCTTTTAGCAGTTTGTTCATTTACAATTCTCACAATTTAACTGTCAAAGAGATGAGAAAGTCAGATAAATAAATATGAATAGCCAAATTCCCTTAAATGGGGTTCACAATTTCTCCATAATCTTTTCAGCACTGATTCTTTTCTCTTGTTCTTTCTCCTTACATTGCTCTTTTAAGAATTTCAGAACCCGACATATAGCAAAAAATTATGATTATTGTTCATAACCAAGCTTAAATTGCTTTCTCTTCTAATCTTGTGGTTCATGACTCATGAGAAAACCAAGTATTATAACACTAAGTTACTCTTTCTGAAGTACAAATAAATTCGAACATAGAAGCTTTTAGTATTTGTTTTACTTTGCAGGAGATGGTCTTGCATTCAATTTTAGTATTTTTAATTGTATTAAAACTATATTCCATTATACTTGGTGGTTTGTCAAAGTAGAATCAAATAGAAGAATATATATATATATATATATATATATATATATATATATATATATATATATATATA